>NIUQ01000469.1:0-49136 GCA_002796945.1 Plectus sambesii | reverse complement strand
CAGTGACGTCAGTGCGCGAGCGGAAGTTGCCTGATTACCAAGGAATTCAACGCTCAGAAAATACGCTGCGCACAGCATTTTGAAAAGTGTGGTGCTGAATTGATCACTTGTCTTATATTTCTGGCTTTTTAAAGCAATATTCGTTGATTCAATTAAGTTTGCTCGAGGAAATCGGCAGTTTGTCGATCGCTTGCGATGTATACTACGCGACGGCAGACGCTGCGAAAGCAGAAAAAAATTGGCGGCGCCAAAACCAGCCCTGACGGCCAGTCGCAAGTGACCGATTTCTTCCGAACTGTACGAAAGCTGCCTTCGGCCGAGACTGCTAAACGCAGCAAACTCGACCCAACACCAGCAGCAACAGCCGGAGAACTCTGTCAAGTGAAGCAGGAAGCGCCACCGTGCAGTCAGACTGTGCTGGATTCTGATACTGCCACTCAAAAATCGACAGTTGAGACGGCTAATGCGGTACGACATGTCCTTCTTGCTAATGAATTCAGCACTGTATTTACATCTACAATTGCATTATATTAAATAAGTGCAGTGTCTTGTTTAATCGTGTTATTAATCACTGAATAATTGTCGAATTTGAATGATTTAATGTCGTAGCTGTAAGCTGGGTTCTCGCGGTTGCTGCTATTACTTTTATCATGCCAGTTTGAAATGAGCCGCCACAAAGATTAATTATCCGTTGGTGAACCATCCTAAATAGTATTTGGCAAATTATCAATAGCCGAAATGGTGTCTCCATCGTGTACTAAACACAAGAAAGAGTAGCATTACACGATATCAGTTCTTTTCAGATTCCAGTGCACGCGACTCCAGAGATTCACGCTGCCACGCCATCGACTGATATTTCTCCTCGTAAACGAAAAACTGCTCGCGCATTGACGTTTGAAGATGGGCAGAAGCCACCGGGTTCGGCTAAGCGGCAGCTGCGTTTTCCCGTCTTATCTGAGCCGATTCAGAACTCGGTAATATTTCTATCTGCCTCATTTTCATTGTTATAACACGACAATCGGGTACACTTCCGTTGTATTTGTATAATACAGAACAGAATGACAGTATTTCGTTTCGGGGCTAACGAAAAAGAGAAACTGTATTTGAGTAATTTCGCTTCTTCGCTCATAATACTCTTGATACATTCCAACAGCCAGCAGTCACCGCGGTTCCTCTTAACAATAACGATGTTCTTATATTGCAAGTGATTCTTTGCAGGAGCCATTAGCAGCGGCGCCATCGCAGAATGTGACGTCATCGCAAGCCCCAAAATTGACATCATTGCAACCGCAGAATGGGACGTCATCAAAAGAAAAGGATGATCTGCTGACTTTAAGTAGTGCACAGAAGGAGCGGCTGAAGAACAGAGTGCGGAGCGTGGCGGGACTGCAGGAGAGATTGGCGAAGACCAGCGAGGCTGCACGGCGCTTGCGCGAGCAGCAGACGCAGCAGAAGTGCGGCGAGGTGGAGCAGCTCAAGGCGCAACTCTCGCCCGTCAAAGCCCCGCCCGGCGCCCCTCTTAACGCCTCTGCCACCTTCGTCGAACCTCTACTGTAATTTTTTGAATTCGCGCGCTTTTTTGTAGTCTATTGTTTAGTTTCTAGATATTTTTGCAATATAGGGATATTTTAGGAGAGTTTTTTTTACCACGTAGCGAATTGAACTTCTATAAACGCTTTCTACGTATGCGAAGAGAATTGGCCCGTACAGTATAGCGTTGTTTTTTCAGACCGCCGAAGGATTACGGCGCGATTTCACGCCTGATTCCGGAAGTGAGGGATGCCACGCATTTGAAACTGCCCCCACATTACAGTCTGTTGGCGACGATGTTTCACGATGTCGATCAAGTCGTATCGGTCATGCGCACCTACAATAAGCTCGTCACCTTTGAAGAGGTTCAGAGAAATGTCAAATGCAAGCTGAAACGGCGAGTTCTTATTTGACACTCTTGTTGAATCGTAGCCAACTAAAATGATTTCTTTTAACCTTCAATCAACCACTGAGTGTACTATTGTAATAATCTCCCCTCACGTTGACTGCGCGCTTAATATTAAGTAGTTGGTCCACTTTACTTCCTGCTGTTCTTCGGGAGCGGACACTCTTTCTCCCTATAGTACCGACTCTGTGATGTAACCCTCCGCCCCCTCCATTTATATTGTTCACTTGACCGTTAATAAACCCGAATAAGCCCCCTCACTTGTACCGGTTTCCCAACATAGCCAAATTGCAATAGCGCTCAATAGAACCCACTCACGCCTGTCCCTCTAAGTACTGTGGAAATTGTTTGCGCTGGTAAAGAGGGAAGCGGCGGATTTCGACCGGTTTAAGCGATTACCGCTGTAAACAATGTTTGCATGGAGAACACACACATACGCCGAAAATAGGGGACCAGCCGCTATGAACAATACCGCCGTAAACGATTTATGCTGCAACCTTCTTGATTTGGAAAATGTCCTTATTAAAGTGGAAATGGTATATTTGCGTTTAAAGCGGATGGTTTGTATCTGACGCTTTGGAATACTTTTTAGCGACTTCGAAATGAAGCATTTGGGACAGATTAAGGCGGTCTATTCGGAGGCGTACGATCTGTCACTTCTGAAGGAAAGAGATAAATTTGGACAGCGCGCTCGCCAAGATAAATTCCACTTGGTTCTCGCTCCCAATCTATCCAACGGTACGTTCTTGGTTGTTGAAATAGCATAGAAAATGTCAGAATCTTCGTTTTTGATCGTGCAGACTAAATGGCTGCACGCATTGAGCTGTTTTTATTTTGTAGTCGCACAAATTGCGATAGAATGCAGTGAAAATGCGCAGTGTAAAGGAAATAATCGTTTTACCTTGTGAAATTGCTCTGAAAAAGTGCCAAAACGCGTTTATTTGCAAAAAATCTTCATTGTAATTTTTTTGATCCCCCAATTACGGATATAAACGAACTTCATTATATTTTGATTTCCGGCTACATTGGCGAATTTAGACATGCTGGGTTACTTGAAACCGGAGAGTCCGAAGAAGACGGACAGTCTGCCGACGGCGAGTCAGATGCCGTTGACGCCGACGAAGCTGATCTCGCCGCTCAAGGGCCGACCGTTTCTCTCTCCGAGTATTCTTTTCCGCCCGTCACCGAGGAAGACACCCGTGAAAGCACCGGCCGCTCCCCCTACCGACATCGTCCCGCAACTCGATGACCAACTCCAAGGCTGGCGCATAAATTGTCGCAGCCAGATTTTCGTCTACCGACTCGTCAATCTCGTCAAAGAGCGCCATAGGGAGTTCCTCAAGCAGCTCCATCCCACCCAGCAGTTAACTGCCGCCGATGAAGCGATCCTGCGACGATGGCATCCGGATTTCAAGTTGGACGCCGTTCCCGAAGTACCCATCGCTCCCCTTCCCGAGCCACCCACAAATGGCAGCGCCATTCGCAAACTGCACATGAAGGACTTCTTGGAAATGGACCAGCCCAGCGTCCAGTTGCCCGCCAAGGTCGACGAAGTGCTCGAATTGCTCAAAAGCCCCGACAAGCTCAAGGTGCTCGGCACTGCGACGACCGCCGATGGCGGCGCGAAACCAAAAGATCCATTCTTGGCTAGACTCGAGCGGGTATGAATGACTGAGACCTTTTTCTTACAACTAATGTTAAGCGTAGAATTGTACTACCATTTCTGTATTGTATTACACGTTTTACAAACAAATGAGGGATGCCAATGCAGATATGTATATACATTTACATTTATACTAGTCTCGTGAAATTGACTCCTGAATTCTCACTTTATCTTACGATCAGATGCGGAGGAACCGAACTTTCGGCTTTGGGTTGGACTGTAATCCAGAAGGAGATTGACCGCAGGGAGCATCGTAGTACGCTTAGTGTCGACAACTATATTGAGCACGTTCGCACTCTATGCCTTTATCGCTACAGGACCAACACTTCATATTCTTATTACTAATTTAGAAATTGCGACGATATGCATTGAATGTATATCTGGTAGGGGGAGGGGGATTCTCAATCACCCGAATGGAATTTTACTTCGCCAAAGCAAAACCTAGGCCATAAATATTCTCATTGATAGATACGACAAAAGGAGCGTGAGAAAAAGATGGCGGAAATGGTACGCAACCCGATAGAAGAGCTGAGAAGGGGCCGGTTGGAACGACTCAAGACTTCCATGGTCAGAAGCATGTGCAGGTTCGAAGAATTCTCTTTCATTCTCAGTTTTTGCTTTTCCTCTTCCCCTACCCTCTTCTTATTCAATCTCCATTGCTCATTCTACGCAGTGTTTATGATCGAATACGTGCTTACTATTAAGTCAACGTTTTCCGATCAGTAACGAGAAGTCTAAGATTGCGTAAAATAAACTGCAGAGAAAGTTGATAACGCTTCTTATTTTCAATTTGCACACGTGAAACCAAGAAAAAGCTATCATTTTGGTGAAAAATCGTGTTCAAGTACTGAAAAGCTAGCTCATCTCTGTTAACTACAGTGACTGGCGAGATTTCTTGTTACTGACCGAAAAGTTTTCAGTATATCCTAAGTCGTAATAATTAGACATAGTTGCTTTCTAGCTATTACATGGTGAAGAAATGCACATCGATTCCAACGGATGATCTTGTGGACAAGTTGGCGTACAGCTACGGAGCCATACCAAAGAGTGCGTCATTTTTCTGCTCTATTTGTTGCTACTTGGCCGTGGGAGGGACTGGTACAAGAGAGGGGGCTTATTCGGATTTACTAATGGTCAAGTGGACAATATAAATGGATAGGGAAGAGGATGGTTAGAACACAGTCGGTACTCTAAGGAGAATGGTCGACCACTCCTGAAAAACAGCAGGAAGCAAAGTGTGACTAAATAGGAAGCGCGCGATCAAAGTGAGCGAGAAATATCACAATAACGCGCTCACTGATTGGTTGGCGGTTCATAAAATATCATTTTTGTTGAGTACGGTCCAACACTATGCAGTCACTGATCAATTATTGCTGTATAGAAGAAGTGGAAAACCACTTGCTGCTGCTGGCCGAGATCGCCCCCGATTTGGTCACAATGCTCACGATATCCGGCAAGGGAAAGTACGTCCGTCTCTTGGTCAACGATTTCAACCGCATTCAGGAAGCCGTCGACAATGAGCTCAAGAAGTTCATCAAGTAGTTGCTCGTCTTTCAGTCGGCGGTGAATGAACTATTCTTCTTTGTGCAGATGCAATGAATTACGCGTGTTTTGTTAGTGCATGCTCGAAGGGCTGTCAACCCTTTTTAGCTGCCTGAAGGGGGACGAATATTGTTCTAGGAAGGGCGTAATTCCATAGCTGACCTGTTTAAGGATGGATGAAAAGGGCCCACAGTGTAAAGGACCTCTATAAAACGGGTTGACTGTATTTCATATCTCTCGATTGAGTTTCGATTGTTTGTTTTCCTGTGAATATGTGTCTGCACGTATTACTCAGCATATCGCACTGTGCTTGCTATCACTACGTTTCCTCGTTGGGTGCTAGGTTTACTGCATTTGCGAACGTCATAAACAGCTTTCCGTGAATCAGGCGTACAACCGCAAAAATCACGACTTTTAAAGTCTGCTACACGTACATCACACAATCGGCTTATACAAAATTTCATCAGGAGCTTATGTCATGTTACTGTTTAGAATTAATTTTCTGTTTCAGAATTTGCTTTTCAACAAATTATTCAGAAATATATTACATTTTCAAGGCAGCAATCCGGCTCCATTCTATTCTATAGTTCAGCAGTTCTACTCTATGAAATAAGCCCCAGACAAGAAACAGTTGAACGCCCTGAGGTATGCCGCCGAGTCATTGGATTCGTTTCATGTGGCGTAGTTTAGCTGAAGTCATACTTTACGCAATGATAAAACATATCGCCGAAGTGCAGCTTTACTTACAAATTATGTATTATAACACCGACCCATTGCTATTTTGCAAATCGAACTGATCTGTCAGTCACATTTATGTCATTATTTATAAACACTTACAGTTTGGCACAAGGAGTGTTGCCAAAGTAAAACAATCGGTAAACTCTGTAAAGTGAGACTAATCGAAGATTTTCATTTGAAGTCTTGTGAAAAATTATCATCGCCGTTACTTATCTAAGTTCACTTTGGAATAACTTATTCAAGTTCTCGCAAATACTCTCATTGAAGTAAAGAGGCCGATGAAAAATTTGTGCAGAGGTAGATTTTGTTAGTTCTATATCAGACTTCAAAGAGATAACGGAGTTCTTCGCTGAGACAACACTGGTCACAAGCGATCACTCGTGATGCACCACCAAAGTAAGCAACACCGCGTATATTGCAGGATTTCGTGTCATGAAAAAGGTGTAATGTACAGTGCGATAGGGATTCGCGCGCATTATAGCACTTAACGCTTTTGTATACTATGAAAATAAAAGCATTACTGATGGAGGCGATCGTTTAGATTGGTAACGCTCATTTTACAGTTGCCTATCAGGCAATATTTGGCTAAGAAAAAGCAGCAGCATTATCATTGTCAGAAGCGGGGGACCCTAAAGCTCCCTTTTTGCCGCAAGTCAATAAATTAATCAGAAACGGACGAATATTGGAGCTCGAGTGTGCGTAGACGACCACATTTACGGCAGAATTGAAGCTAACCATGATGTTGCGCATCGGCGAAATGAATGCGCTCGTAAATTCGGGGCTGATCTTCGACACCGTCCAAAATTCAAAAATTGTCAATGGTGCGGCAACCTGCAAAAACACTACATATGAAAGGATTCTAATGGAAAACGTAGTTTGAGAGATATTAGCTTAATTAAGCATTAAAGTCTTCTAATTTCTATGGTTTAAAACTATGCCCAATCAACCAATTGCTATGAAACTATGTAGTTTTGCATTAAAGCGAAACACGCACTGACCAGAATACAGTAGACGACGACGAGCCTCGTTAGCATCGTTGTCATCTTGGCCTGGGCATCAAGGAATTTCTTTATCGCCGCATCTCCTTTTCCAGCCGATGTGTGCTTATTCCATTTGCGTTGTTTGTAAATTACTGTAGCGTAAATGACCGCCACGATTGGACCAACCAGTGCGTTTCCCGTGACGTAAATGTTCAGGCTAATGGGTTGCACACTAGTACCTGAAAGTAAGCGTTTGCTCCGGATATATCATTTAAGGTAGAAATGAATCCAGAATACATTATTAGGATTCAATCAGAAAACTTATCCGCAGCCATGTGGCAGAATTGAAATTAATATAAATTACTCCAATTTTTTGACATATTTAAATTAGTGCAGCACTCATTTGCATAGTACCTGTGAAAATAATTACTATCGTTTAATAAATTTCACTATTTGAGCATTTCAATCTACTGAGATGCATTAACATATTTGCTACAAAATTTTCATAAATATTATTGAGATTTAAGTTTTTTAATAAGCGACGATAAGCAGCGCTTCAACTTTGACTTACTCCACTGACAGCGAGACGGTGGCGTGCCAAAGTCGACGCCGGCCGTAGACAATACAAGGACAATGCAACCGCAGAAAATGGAAATCGCGAAGCTGATTTTTGCATAACGACGGTGATTCATGACTCTGTAAGCAAATGGGTTCGAAACTGCAAAGAGTCTATCGATCGCAATCGCCATTGTCATCGCCTGGCTCATTTCAATGCCAAACAGGTTAGGCACTGCACTGAAAATGCAATAGAAGCGAGTAAAGTTGAAGTCTTTGAGCAGCGCTATTTCTAGTCGGGCCAAGCTGATGAAAATCGCACCAGCGCCGCATATGAGATCTCCGAATGAAAGCGCGGCAACCAGGTCGGCGCAGTCTGCTTCCCGCAGCGTCTTGTATTTTATGAACGTGACTAGGACGAGGCTATTGCCAATGATGCTCAAGACGCCGATCGGTAAGTATAGCGACTGAATGAAAATGTATGGCCCTATCGGCACCGAACTGAAGTATATCGTCTCATTCATGATGATAAGTTTCCACTCGAATACTCTGAACGAGCGCTGAAGTAAGGAAAGAGGCGTTTAATATCCTGACTTTGTTTTGACAATGATCATCGAATCAACCTGCGTTGAATTCATGCATGCGCAGACTTCGGACTAGATTTGAGATTCCTTCGGCGCAAACGAATTACAGTAACTATGGCAAGGGTTAACTTTGAGCTCAATTTAAGTCCCGTAGACGGAAAAGGATTTTAATTTTGAGGATACCGTTGGATAGCCCAGCATTTGAGCTACAATCCTGAGTAAACTGGACGGAAAATTCTGAACTAGTTTTTACCGAAGAATTTGAAAAACTGATAGTGAAAAAGTGTGACCTGATCTTTCTATTATAACTTTCTTAATTTTGCACCAATTCCAAAATTTTGGTCAGTTTCGGATTCCCCTCATCATTTCTAGTCGAATGGTTTATAGAAACAAGGATTTTGATTTTATTACTATAGCTGTTGATAAAATTTTAAATCTCCCGCCATATCTCGACACGAAAATCTTTTCGAAAAATTTTGATGCGTTTTTGGGAAATCCCATCCTGCCTGAATTACCCCAGAGTGTAAAGTTTCATCAAAATCTGAGAACTTTTGCCAACTATGACAAGGGAAGCTCGAGGCTTAGAAAAAGTCTCTCTTAAATTCAAAATTCGGATATACCACTGTCCCGATATGCCATTAAATCTTTACAAAAAGTAAACATTCACAAATTTTACACCATTTCATTCATCGTTATGCTCTCTTTCCACACTAGCCTTCTTACTCCGTTATTTTTACATTAATTTTGTTTTTTTGAGAGAATTGCTGAATTGTAACTTTTTTACGCACCACGATTTGATGTGCGAGATTTTCTTCGGAACTATTGCAAAATTGCGGAATAGTGGCACTTTTCTGCAATTACAGTAGTTGTATGAAACAGGCCCCTGAGCGCAGTTTAATATTATCTCTAAACGATATTTTAGCCGTAGGAAAATCTTCACAGACCTAAGATAGCAAAAAGCTTGTCTAATCGCTGAAAATTTAATTCTCGCCAAATTCCTCTTCCTTCCTCGCTAAGATAAAGAGTAGCGTGCAGTGTGCGAATTTACCACGTTACGGATCGTTTCTTTTGTGCCCTATTCTAACGACGAAGGTTTACTCACAGAGAAAGCGAAAAGCTTTGCAAGTAATGACCGTTTCATTAGTGGTTTTATAGCAAAGTTCAGCGGAGGCTCGCACTCTGTTATTTTTACAAAAATATGACCAAACGGTTATTCTGCGACGTAAATAACTCTCAGTGAGAGTTTAGGTGATGATTAGTCGGCTGAAATGCTCAGTCATTAAGGAGCACATGTAGGAGCAGATGTGGGCGTTTTAAAGTGAAAACGACGCCCGTCGTTGCGTGATCATTACGGGTCTGTAGTGAACCCACTTCTGGCCTTCATTATTTTTAGTCTCGGAAAAAGAATCGTGGTCTGCAATTAATACATTTATTCCGTTTAATTCTTGTACATTAATGATGTAGGTGCCGAGAGAACATGTTCAGTGGCCGTATTCTCCCTCTTCGCCACTGGCGAGGCGAGCAATGCAAAACAAATGAATCGATTGAACCATGGTGTATGCGCCTACTGTCAAAATATCGAGGGAAAAATATCGAGGTAAAAAATATCGAGGTAAAAATATCGAGACTGAAAAAATATCGAGAACAAAAATATCGAGGCGCTTATTTTCCGGTTTTATTTTTTCAATAAGCAAGCAATATTTAAAAAAATAAAGGACTCAGTGTGCTGTGACTGTTACCATAGATCGATTTCGATCAGACTCTTACATTGCAAGTACGTTAATAATTCAATAGAAGCTTTAGGTAAAGGTGTAATAAAGGGATAGATCAATATTTTAGGAAAGGTCGTTAATTTTGTATCCGATGTGGGAGTGGTGCGCTGCTCTTGCAGCCACCAATTTCTGTCCATCTCTATATCTGATAGGTAATGATGTGTTACTGCCACTCATTAGAAACGCAAATATTGCTTTTGTTAAAACGAAGCAAGCTGGAGCAATATGATTTGTCAGTATTAATTAATCAGTGGCCAGTGCAACTCTTGATAGTTTGTAAGCGTATCCACGATTTCTAATAGAAACCGAATGGTTCCAACAGCTTCAGGGTTAGTGACGTAAATTCGGTTCTGGTAATTTTGGCAAAGAATTTGGAGTGCAGCGGACCGGAGATGGTAGATATCGCGATTAGGGGGGGGACCTCACGATAGCGAGGCCTTCACGTGTTTAATTTAGCTTTTTCTAATTCTTATGCTTCAGTGTTGCTGCAAATGCTTATTATTCATTCGCTGCTTCACTATTATTTTATTCTCCTTTACATATGTACTTACTTCTGTTCGTCTTCGGTAACTGTGTGGAAATGTGTAAGTAAAACCGGCAAATAAGCGCCTCGATATTTTTGTTCTCGATATTTTTTCAGTCTCGATATTTTTACCTCGATATTTTTTACCTCGATATTTTTCCCTCGATATTTTCCCCTCGATATTTTGACGCCTAATCGGTGTATGTTTTGCATTGCTCGCCTCGCCAGTGGCGAAGAGGGAGAATATGGTCACAGTATTGGTAAGATTTCAGATTTAGGTTTCATGTAATAATTCCTAGGGCACAGTATCGCGTAGTTCAGCTGAAGTCGTACTTTACGCAATGCTAATAAATATCGTCGAAGTACAGCTTTAATTACAAAATATATAATATGACACCGGCCCATTGCTACTATTATACTCGCACTGGTCTGTCAATTAACTTCATTACATGATGTAAGAATATTTACAGTATATCACAAGCAGTGTTGTTTCAGCAAAACAATCGGTAAACTCTGTAAAATGAGACTTGATCGAAGACTTTCATTTGAAGCTTTGTGAAATTTTTCATCGGTTTTACTTATGTAAGTTCCCTTTGGAACAAATTTTACTAGTTTAAACTTCATCGAGCTCTTTTTCGAAAGACTTTAGCGAGTGTAGACTTTCAGGTAAACTCGGTAAAATCTTTCTCAAAAGAATTCGGTGAAGTGAAAATTGCTAAAAGTTCTGTCGCATACTCTCACCGAAGTAAAAGGGCTGATAAAAATTGGCGCAGAGATTGATATAAAGCTCTTTGACAAAATCTGACTTCAAAGAGTTAACGGAGTTCTTCGCTGAGACAGCACTTGTCACAAGAGGTCACGAGCGATGCACCGCCAAAGTAGGTAACCTTGGGTATAATGCAAGATTTCGTGTGATGAGAACGATTCAATGTACAGTACAATAGGAATTTACGAGCATTATAGCACTTAACGCTTGTGCACCATGAACATAAATGATTAATGATGGGGGACGATCGTGGAGAGAGAGGTGATGCGCATTTTACAGTTATTTATCAGGCAATATTTGGCGACGAAAAAGCAGCAGCATTATCATTATCAGACGCGCGGGAACCCTTAGTTCCCTTTTTGCCGCATGTCAATAAATTAATCAGGAACGGACGGATATTAGAGCTAGAGTGTGCGTAGACGACCACATTTACGGCAGAATTGAAGCTAACCATGATGTTACGCATCGGCGACAGGAATCCGTTTGTAAATTCGGGGCTGATCTTCAACGCTGTCCAAATTTCCAAAATTGTCAGTGGTGCGGCAACCTGCAAAAACGCTGCATATGAAAGGATCCTAATGAAAACGTAGTTTGAGAGATATTAGTTTAGTTAAGCATTAAAATTTCTAATTTCAGCGGCTTAAAATTACGCCCAATCAACCAGTTGCTATGAGACTGTGTAGTTTTGTACTTCAACGCCGTTTGCACATTGTATTAAATTTTAGCACAGAACATTTTATTCTCTCTCTAATTACTAAAGAGTGAGCTCTCTTCTTACTGTGACAGTTCTGAAAGTTATAGTTTGCTTGACCGAAGAGCAGTTTTCCGACGCCCAGAACACCTCAATGAGAACCCCGTGGGATTTAAAAGTCAGAGAGAAGGTGTAAAAAGGTGTCGAGAGTAAAAGCCCGGATGGCAGTTGACGTTAATCATCGCAGCTGGGAGTTGACGGGACATAAAAATTGAGAAACATGGCTCTTTTTAACCGTTTACGCATCGACCGTAGCGAGCCCTAGGAAGCGCAAACATTAATCATTTCTGACGCTCTTATATCGAATTCTTCCGAGGGACGTCATAAATGACCAATATCCGCACTTCCCTGCAGTTGCCATTATGACATGTTTTTCTGACAATTTTCTCTCGCTAAAAAGATTTCTTTTCCTTTTAGGATTACTCTTCCCGTTTTAGTAATTGACTGTGGGCTTTGGCGGGGTTGATGCTAAGCAAAGATCACTTTTGTATCTGCTACAAAATGGTCTATCTTTGAGGCGGGAATGCATTACTACACCAAGAAAGATGGCGTTCGAGGAGATGGAGTTTTCGGAAAAACTCGTTTACAGTTGCTATAGTTTTATAAAACGAGCCCTAGAAAGCGAAATACGCACTAACCAGAATACAGTAGACGACGACGAGCTTTGTTAGCATCACTGTCATCTTGGCCTGAGTGGCAAGGAATTTCTTTATCGCCGCATCTCCTTTTCCAGCCGCTGTGTGCTTATTCCATTTACGTTGTTTGTAAATTACTGTGGCGTACATGACCGCCACGATTGGACCAACCAGTGCGTTTCCCGTGATGTAAATATTTAAGCTAATTCGGTGCACGGCAGTAGCTGAAAATAAGCGTCTGCTTTGGATATTGCATTTAAGGTGAAAATAATTATTATCACAATTAATTACTATCTTTTAGTAAATTTCACTATTTGAACATTTCAATCTACAGAGAGGCATCAACATATTTGCTACAAAATTGTCATAAATATTATTGCAAAATCTGTTTGTATAAGCAACGATAAGCAGCGCTTCAACTTTGACTTACTCCACTGACAGCGAGACGGTGGCGTGCCAAAGTCGACGCCGGCCGTAGACAATACAAGGACAATGCAACCGCAGAAAATGGAAATCGCGAAGCTGATTTTTGCATAACGACGGTGATTCATGGCTCTGTAGGCAAATGGATTCGAAACCGCAAAGAGTCTGTCGATAGCAATTGCCATTGTCATCGCTTGGCTCATTTCAATGCCAAACAGGTTAGGTACTGCACTGAAAATGCAATAGAATCGAGTAAAGTTGAAGTCTTTGAGCAGCGCTGTTTCTAGTCGGGCCAAGCCAGTGCCAAGTGCACCAGCGCCGCATATGAGATCTCCGAACGAAAGCGCGGCAACCAAATCTGCACAATCCGCTTCCCGCAGCTTCTTGTATTTTATGAACGTGACTAGGACGAGGCTGTTGCCAATGATGCTCAAGACGCCGATCGGTAAGTAAAGCGACTGAATAAAAATGTATTGGCCGATCGGCGTTGAACTGAAGTATATCGTCTCGTTCATGATGATAAGTTCCCACTCGAATACTCTGAACGAGCGCTGAAGTAAGGAAAGAGGCGCTTAATATCCTGACTTTGTTTTGACAACGATCATTGAATCAACCTCAGAAAGCAATTAAGTGTGCCCTGAGGGAGTCTTCCGATCGACACAATTTCTTGAACTTTTGTATCGGGATGTTATTAACTATGCGATCACGCGTAAATAACAGATCGTTACGAATAAAGTGACCGTGCACTTTTGGAAACAACGAAGATTCTTTAAACGCGATGTTTACAATTTCGCGTGGAACATGTGGATTATAACACCTTGCAATACTTCTTTTGAGGACATAATGCAGTTGGCCATTCAACGTATGAGCACTATTAATGATTTCATCTTTCACGTGCGATATCACCTAGATTTGGACGTCGTGAATTCCAGCAGTTTACAACGAGAAAAGTAGTTTATGTATGATCATAACCACCATTTAAAAATATTACTGGGGTCGGTTTTGCATAACTGTTGTTTTCTCAACTGATGCAGTGACTTTTGCATGACGCGCTGTAATTGGTTAGCTCTGGCGTGCGCCCAAAGCATTCTCCCCACGACGTCGTATCCGACCAATCACGACATGTCCTGCATTTGTGATGACAACAATTTTGTAAAATTCGTCCTCCGACCTTCAAGCTTCGAAATCCAGCCCAATACGAAAGTCCGATTTCGAAACAAATACGCATATGATTGCTTGTTTCGAAAGAAAGCGGTTTATTCTTGAAACAGCTTGCAGAGATCACATCACTTTAATTTCTTGTGGTGATTTAACGCTATGACGGCGATCTTTTGATTTACTCGGTCACGTAGACAAACTCCAGATGCTCAATTAGTTGCAGAAATTGAGAGCTAAACGTGTGTCATCTCGATTTATGACGTGATTCTAATTCACTCTGATAGCGAGCTTTGCGAGTGATCTCTGGCTTATTTTTCATCTTGCAGTGCCGCAGGTTGAGTTAATGGAAATTAATTAAGTTTCTTTCGACTCGCCTCAGGGACTAGAGAATCACTCACTCTAGTCTGATCGCATCGAATACAAGTGTGACTCTAAATGGAATTCTATTGCCAGCCAAGATGGAAACGGTAGAGGTAGTGCTCTCCAAAGACCTAACTTTCATTTACCATGCCAAAGAGCATTACGATAGATTGAGATGCGTTGGGTGGATGCAACGCAAAGGGATTTAGACTACACGCAACTCAATAATTCGCGATATTATGTGTTTATCGTCATTTCCAACGCCATTATTATTGCGTCTTCCCTTAATAATAAAGCAGATTTAGCATTCGATCACTGGGGCAAAAAAGAATAAAAAATCTCTGAATTGCTGGGGCCAAAACAAAGTGAAAAAGGTACATTTTGGCCAAAGCAGCCGAATATTTCGGTGCGCATAAACGTCGTCGAGTCTTAGCACGAAAGTATGATACTGTATGCACTGGTCATTGTGTTCGAAATGTGCAATCGTCGATCGACTGATAAATGATTGTCGCAAGATCGTAAAGTACACGTTTCTTCTGCACAGTACTGTGTACGTACAAGTAGCTGGAGGTTTTCATTTGCTGC
This sequence comes from Plectus sambesii, assembly GCA_002796945.1. Lineage (NCBI taxonomy): Eukaryota > Metazoa > Nematoda > Chromadorea > Plectida > Plectidae > Plectus > Plectus sambesii. The sequence goes on along the minus strand of NIUQ01000469.1, from coordinate 34,165 downwards.
GTGAAAAGGACAAGATCGGTGAAGAGAATGCAGACAAAAGTAGCCGTAATTGGAGCGGGCGTGAGCGGCTGTTCGAGTGCCCTTGCGCTGCTGGAGCAATACCCCAGCCTTGACGTGACGATCTTCTCCGATCGACCCTTCGAACAAACCACCAGCTTTGGCCCAGCCGGCTTGTTTCGACTGGATAAACTCGAAAACAGGTAAAACTTATTCTTTTGTCTCGCTTTTCAACAGATTTTATTTTATTTGAAGTAAGAAGTTGTTAATTTCTTCTTCCGTATGCTCAAAAATTGCGCCGAGACATTATACAGGCGTAGTGGACTGTGTTATACTTGTAATCTCTTAATAATAAGCTGTAGATCTTTCTGACGGTGCCTTGACATTTAAGGAAATGGGCGTTGGCGTCATTCAAACGATTCATAGAGATTCATCAAAAGATTGGCGGCAGCGCGGGCGTTCAGCTGGTCTCTGGACACATTTTAAGCGACGACTTGCAACTCTTGAAACAACAGGTAAGAGCAGCGACAACTTGCTAGGATGTGCAGTAGAAATCGTTTATACCAATTTTTGTATCGGTCAATTTCGGCCGGTCCCGAGTTTTCAACCTATGTTTAACCAATATAGCAAATTTCGCTTCTACCGGTAAAAATATCCTATACCCCCAATCACTGGTTTAAAAAATTTCTACCTGTACCTTTTCGCTTAATCACTGTTTCACTTTCAGGAAGCGTGTATGGCTGATATTGTGTTCAACTTTGGCTGGTTGAAAGAGCACGAATTAAAGCAGTTTGCCAATCCTTCGAAGTAAGTCTTTTACTTCTTCCAGTGTGTGATGATCCTTGAACTTAACTCGAAAATTCTTCGCCAGTAACTAAGTGCTGAATGGTATACCGTAACCTCGAGGTAGAATGCGCGCATGTCGTTGCTAGATCAACTTTATATGTCAAGGAACGAAAACGGAAAGGAATACTTTAGTTTTTCGTTTTAACTTTTTCATTTCGAACCAAACTTTGTTTTCTCCTTACTGACGAAGAAATTACGAGTATAATTGAAAAATTTTCATCATCAGTTTAGATACGCTATTCATTTCACATCATTCACGACAGAAGGGCGAACGTATGTGCCATGGCTAGTCCGAAATTTGAAAGAAAAAGGCGCGAAATTCGAATCGCGCAGAGTTAAATCGCTTGAAGAGGTGCAGTGTAAAGATTCTTTTCGACACCACCTATTAATTTTGCTGCCTTTTTTTAGCTAGGGCGCGAATATAACTTGGTGATCAACTGCGCTGGTTTGAACGCCGGAGAGTTGGTTAGTGATGATCAAGTCGTTCCCATTCGCGGCGTTCTCATTGAGGTACTATCACTTTGACGGCAGGTTGAAATATAGTCGGTAATGATTTGTTATTAGGTTGACGCTACCTGGCACAAGCATTTTCTCTATCGCGATCTCGTCACTATTTCTATACCGAGGTAATTTCTCGTCCGTATTTGATTGTTATTTATACCATTTCCACTTTTATAAGGACACAGCAATTCAAAGAGGACGTATTATAGAACAAAAAAGTTATTTTCCAAGTTAAACCAATATTGAATATGACCTGTTTGGTTTGGAAAGTGTCCTTATTATAGTAGTAATAGTATAATTTATTTGATATTATTCTGGCCGTACCGATGGCGGCAGTACGGTATTCAATGAAGGTTTCATTTTTGTGATTTCTATAATACTTGGCGAAATCTCTCGGATCTCTCGGATGAACCCAAAATCACAAAGCGATTTATCTGGATGTGTTCCACGAGTTTCCAGAATGTTTCGTTCAGATATTCTCACCGATATCCCGCAGCAGCAGGGCTATGTTATGTGGTGATTTTTATATTCACATGTTAAATTTAGAAGAGATATATTATCGAATTATTTATACTTTATTGCATGTTAGCCACCTAAGTGGGTGTTCACGATACAAATTTTACTTGACGACGGTCAAGTGAGCACTATTTAGCACGACGTCGCTGTTCATTGGAACTGTAAAGGAGGTCGGCCGCAGTGATCTGGTCATCACCCAGGAAGATCGTGAGGACATCTGGAATCGTGTGCTAAACTTGATGCCAACGCTGAAGGTAGTACGATTTGTTTAATGCAGCCGATTCAGTGCAGAAGTAGCGCAAGCAAGGGAGTGGATTGAGGAGTTGAGCACGCATATCGTGTCGCGGTTGATTGCATGATCGAGCTAGTACTCGAACCGACGAGTTTCTTCTATCGCTCGCTCGCCCAAGGTCGACATCCTAAATCAGCGTTTTTATACCATTGACACTTTAAATTGTACTCTTTCCAAATATAAATGGATACTCATAAAAAAATTCATCAAAGTATCTAGTTTTATTTGGATAATATTCTATTCGGTTCGATTAAAATAGCATTTTAATGGTTTTGTTTACAATGGAGGTGGTGTGTATCGCGGTTAGATTATGCAGAAAACGGGTTTTGCTCGCGAGCGCTTGAGCAAAGTTGCATGCCAGTAAAACTATTTCTCGTTCCCTCGCTTGTGCACTGATTGTATCGATTGCTTATATCGATCGCTCCAGTCGATTGCGTAACCTTTGCAGAATGCGAAAGTGCTCAGCGAATGGATCGGTCTAAGGCCGCATCGCGAACAGATTCGATTGGACCTGGAAACGCGCCAAACTACTGACGGGAAGACGTTCACCGTAAGTAATTCTTCTTTTACAACACATATCTTTTTCAATCGAACGCTTTCTAAGATCAAACTAAACATACTTCATATCAATCGGACACTTTTCTTAGAAATAATTCAGCGGTGTTGCAGGTTATAAACAATTATGGCCATGGCGCAAATGGTTTTACGCTGAGTTGGGGCTGTGCGCTTGACGTTGTGGAATTGGCCGGCAGCCAACTCAAGATTGCTAGTCGATTGTGATAAAAATCGTTTTTATTCCGACTCAATAATATTTATGTCTTGCTATTATTCTCCTACATACCACTGATTTCCATATACGCATTTATCCTTAATCAGAAATGCTTGATGGGGTGGTTCAATGTTTCGCTTTGCGCCTTAATCGACGCTGGTTCGATTCTTATAGGGATGATAGACGATTTTGCATTATTGAAAATGTTATGTATGCACCGTTATGAAACATTTTTATTCGGTATCAAATATTCAAGGGAAAATATATCGTTTAATAATCGCCTGATAGGTATTTATTTAGATCGATGCAACGGTAATATGAAGGTGTGGTTACCAACGCAAATAAATCTGTTTGATTCTCGTAAGATGGTTCGCTATTTCAAGCTTTTTTTATGATCCAGTACGTGATTTAATTGATGATTATTGCTCAATTTTAATGTGATTCTATCCTTTCGATTGCTCAGTTTAAACCCTTCATATGATGGTAATTGTGCACTTTGCGAACCAATGATAAACAATTGTATACGTTTGTAATAGTTGTCTATCTAATCGAAACGTTGCTTTACGTTAACTATACTTTTCTTGTGCAAACGTGAGCAGGGCAACGATTTGGCTTCATATCGCATACTTTAGTCAAAGTCGTATTTGAGCGATATGCTTTAGCATTACGTTAAAGGAAAACTGCGTTCATTCCTAGCTGAAAGAAATGTTCCATATATTGGGCCGGTTTCACATCGCGTACTTTAGCTAAAGTCGTACTTAACGCCTATCCTTCTTCATTGCGTTAAGTACGACTTTAGTTAAAGTACGCGATGTGAAACCCGCTCAATGTCTTTAGCTATCTATGCCAAGACTGCTTTCCGGTATGTTAATTACAATGTAAACAGATCTAATTCACAGCCTGCTTGTCATTGGTAACTTTAGAAAATATGCGATACATTTCTTTTAGGTAGGAGTGACCGCATTACCCCTTTAAGAGACAGTGAAGCGAACATGTACTCTTTGCGACTTTGTAGAACGACTTATGCTAAAATAAGCTATATGAAACCTATCCAATGACTCTGTCGTAGGAAGTGAAATGACTGATCAGCAGGCGAGCAGTTCAAGGAGCGATGATTACGCAAGAATGGAGCGGTTTCGACAAGCCGTCTCACAGGTTGGCATCGTTTCCTACTAATTCCTGTTTCATTCGCCTACTTTGTAGATGGCTGAGAGTTGCGACGCCGCTGCGAAAACTTGGTAGAACCACTTTGCGATGTTCCTTTGCTTTTAAACGTCCTTTATTCAGGAAAACGCAGATCGACGAATATTCTGCGCTGAAAAACCGATTGTCTACTTTGGACCACAAGTTGTCACACGATATTATGGTGCGCTCTTATTTTTATTATTTACAACTCGGCGCTTTGGCCCTTCTCTTCGATTTTAAATATCAGAACGCCGGCCGCCCCTAGATCCTCAAAATATATCGTATATGTAGTAGGTGGGAACCCACTGACTATTTATCGCGCCTCCCACTAACACAGGCGTCCTGACACGATTACCACATCTCTTGGGAATAGTTTTAATCGGCTTAATATTAGTGTATTGTTCATCCTGCTGTCTATAACCTGAAAATACTCTTTTCTTTTGCTGGCTTCCATTGCCGCAATTAGGTTGCAACAATAGGGATGAATGGAATGCAGTATAATGCATAAGTATAATGCTGATAAGGATATGCCGTTATAGGTACCATTCGGCAGCGTAGCATTCATGACGGGCAAGCAGGTAAAGACGAATCAGGTGACGGTGCTGCTAGGTGACAATTGGTTCGTCGAGCGGTCGTGTCATCAAGCGATTATGATCATCGATCGACGGATAAAATGTTAGTGTGATGCAATCAATGAGCGATTGTTTTAAGACCACTTCTATAGTCATACCTTTTCGATCGGTAACAAGAAATATCGCCATGCATCAAAGTTGGTAAAGATGAGCTCGCTTTTCGATGCTTGAACACCGTTTTTCACCAAGAATGATAGTCATTTCTTGGTTGTTACGTGCGCAAATTGATAGAAAGAAAGCCCAATCGAATTTCGCAGCGTATTGCCCTATTCATTCTAAGATTTATTGTTACTAATCGGCAAATCATGATTAAAAATTTGACTCTTCAGTTTTAGTTTGTATTTTCAAGTGTACTTTCTTATTTCAGACGCGCAACAGGCCCTGGAGGAAGTCGAATCGCAGAAGAAGCTAACTCTCTCTCGATTGGATTTCTCGAATGCGATTGCCTCTCCGGTTAGCGATTTTGACGCCGATCTAACGATCAATCGGCCGGTTTCATATCCTGTATTTCAGTTAAAGTCGTACGGTAGATATTGTCTATAACAGTTTTGCATATAATGATGCGTTATTCGCTTATAACGGACACGTTTTATCGATCTTAATTTTAGCTTCCAATGTTTTGTATAGAGCGAAAATTGCTTATATCGGTCAAAATCTGCCGGTTCCCTATTTCGAGTATAACCGATTTGCGCTGTGTACTTAGGCGTGTTACTTGAATACGGCGCTAAGTACGACTTAGGCAAAAGTACGCGACATGAAACCGGTCCAATCAATGTATGAGAATGTTGATGGGCGAATTTCAGTCGGCGTCGAACGTCGATAGCAACACCGTAGAAATCATGGAGCCGTACGATGAAAAGCGGGAAAGCGAAGCAAAACGTAGGTGCTTATTTGATCGGAGGATAGGATCGATTGCTGATATTTTTAGAGAAACGCATGTCCAGAACTGCGTCTGCCGCGGTTGCTCAAGGACAAACAGCGAAGGTTATGGAAGCACCCAAGGGCGTCAGTCAGGATGATTTTGAAGCATTGATGAAGCACTTGGACACGCTAGAACTGGAGGATGACGACTCGGAGGGCGAGGATGCTGACGAGTGAGTTTTATATTGTATTGTACTATTTAATATTATTTATTATATTGTATTTCGTTTCTCGACTGTTAATTTTCATTTGCAGTTTAAATCATTTATTGCGCTTTCGCTGATAACGCTAATTCACTTACAGCGGTCACGTTTGGCCGGTCAGAATGTTTGGTCTTCCTTTTTTTAATAGACGAATATCATTCATACGATATCATCAGGCTTGACGAAATCGAAAGCTACCATAAGCTATACAAAACGGTATATTATTCTCTTAATACTGCAGATCTCTGGACTCGGACGATATACCGAGTTCGGAAGACGAAAAAGTGACTGAGGTCAAATCGAAAGCGGCTGAGGTCGAATCAAAACTGGCGGAGAAGCGTCGTCATTCAGTGACGTTCACGGAGGAGCTGGAAATTGGCCCGACGCCATCAATCGCATCGATTGCGTCACTGGAACCCAAGACGGTCTGTATTGTGTTCCCACTTCTCCCCTAGGTATGGGGGGACGGTGCTGGTGCTGTTGGCGCTCAACCGGGTGTGCTTGCTCAGCGACAAACGTTCTAACAGTCCATTAATGCAAGAGAGCGGTTGGAATGCACCCGATCAACGGGCGAGTATACTCTCTAATTTTGTTCATCAGTGGCAGTAAAATTGTCTCCTCTGAAGCTTTACTTGAACTTAATCGTGCTCAAGATACACTTAAGCTGACGTTCTAAAGTATCCCCATTGGACCTTTATTACTGATTTTAAGCTTATACTATAAATCAAGTTTTCTGCTCAAATGAATTTTGGTCGATCACTGTAACTGCACGATATGACAGTCTGAACATAAGCGGTCACTAGTCAATAATATCATTGTTGTTGTTCAGATTGTCAATGAGGACACGGGATTCTCGGCATTGCCGAAATCCATACTGAGGAATAAGAATGTGAAATCGCCGGTCGACACTCTCGCGCTTCAAGAGACTATTCAACAGTCGGCGCCTCCCACTATTCTACCCATGTCAGCAGATGTGAGATTTTGCTTTCTTCATCGCGCGACATAGTGAATACCGTCGTTTTTTGAGTACATATCACCGGATTCATATCTTTTATCAGCTGGCCAATGCGTATTTTATTTCTTTAAACTGTATTCCTGTGTATAAATCTCGTTACAAAGCTCAATTTGCAAACAGCAATTATCGGATGTACTGTTAATAGAAAAGGACCCTTCTATATATTTTACTAGCCTAAAGTGCACTCCACCTACTAGCAAAATGTTGGGATTTCAACTTGTCTGGATGAGAAATGATTGAAATTTGCATAAATGCATGTTAAATCCACTGAGGTGCTCGTTTTCGGACTCCATTATAACAGGTCCCATAGATTTTTAAATATTCGGCTTGTAGCTCTCTTTCCCTCGTACTCATTGATTACTGATGATTTAGGTGTTGAAAATGTTGTTGAAGCGATGCGAATAGTCACATATTCTTCAGTTCAAGATTGAAATTTGTTGCTCGTTTAGGTGTTTACGGGCATAATTTCTGAGCGATCTCTCGATACCATGGGCGAAGATACGACGGAAGCGCAACCAAAGCGAGTGTCCAAGTTCAAGCAGCGCAAGAATGTCAAATGAATTGCTAATTTTCGCCATTCAGCCGTGCCTTCGTCTATGCAGTTACATTTTCATTCGTATCTGCCTAAATCATTTAATGACTCGATTTGTGATTTGCTTTGATGAACGCTAGTTGCATTCTGCATTGATATATGCGATATATCTGTTCTCGTTGATTGCTTGAGCAACATGAAAATAAAGCAATGGATAACTGTCGTGGGGTGCGGTTGGACTATTGATAGTTGGATGATATCCACGGTAATACCATAATCGAGCTCATTCTTGTTATTAGAATCGACTGAAAAGTTCGTAGCCTAAGTTGTATGAATCTCTGATAACAGCTCCTTCCTACATAGGCTAAGACCTTTTCAGTCACCCCTAGTACCTGTACTCGCAGCGTCCGGTCTGTTCCCCGCTGCTCTTCCTTTCCCTATCTCTCTTTTGTGACTCTGACGATAACTCGTCGCGTTCATAAAATGTTACCTCAAACCCCAACAATAGTTTTCAGCCTAGCGACAGAAATAAGCGGAAAATGACGAAGATTGGTGTCATCGGCACAGGAATCGCGGGATGTTCCAGCGCATTGGCAATCCTCAAGCGATTTCCCGCCGCCAACTTGACCCTCTTCTCAGACAAACCTTTTCGTGAGTCGACCAGCTACGGACCCGCTGGCTTGTTTCGATTGGATCATGTCGAGAACAGGTAGTGGAACGGTACTTGATTTTAACTGTGTTTATTTAAATACAGGGTGTTCCACGAGCAACTAGTCACTCCCTTCTGTCTAGTTACTTCTGGGTGATCATGCAGTACAGCATGCTTGATGTACTATTTTTAGAATAGATGAAGAGATCGTCTCTTTCTCGCGAAAAGAATTTCGATCTTTAGAACTGCTTTTTGAATAATTTTTGTCGGGCTTAAAGTATAAACCGAATATGCAAATGTTTACAAGTGATAGGACTGGATTAAGGTATCTAAGCCGGGGCTTCGTGAATTCAAAGTTTTCTCCGATCGGGATTGGAGGTGCCTCAATCCCAACCCTGATAGAATGCTTAAAATCTTTTGCAAACCATGAAAGGTTTGAGTATGAGGTGACGAACTGTTGGAGACTATCATACTAATTATGTGAATATGAAAATTGTGACATATATTGGATAGGAAATGGGCTCGAGCGACATTCGAGCACTTCACCGAGTTGCATCGAACAATTGGTGGCGCTGCGGGCATCCAACTAATGTCCGGTCACATCCTGAGCGACAATCTGGAATTGATGAAGTCTCAGGTGCGCAAGGGTACTGTGTATCGGGCTAACGCGCGACCGGTACGAGGGAGGTCCTAAAGCGATTCTCGACTGATTACAACGTTTGAAATCAAATAGCACCGTACGGCATTGCTATGGCCACAAATTCTTACGTAACGCAATTCAAATCACGCGCTTCCGATTACGGTAGCCTTTGCGTACCGAACGCCCTTTTGCCTGATTAGGCACTGTGTCAGTATTCATATTGTTTGGCATCTTGCGTTCGTCAATAGTTACTCGGAAGATTTTTGCAATCAGTTAACATTTATATTATCTGTTAATTCATAAATTCAGCCATGGATACTCTAATCGCAGCTTCAGATACTTTGAAAGCCAGAATTTTACTTTTTAAGAGGAACTGAAAAATAAGTGAGTGCACATTTGCAGCAGTTTTTTTCGTGGTGAGAACCCAGAACTGGGATTTCAACTCATTTTTATACTATTGAGCATATCTTTAGCAGTTTTACACAGCCATGATAAGGGTGCTTTAGGATGCTTGCATGCGCGACATCGTATTCAACTTTCGCTGGCTGGAAGAAAGAGAATTTACGCAGTTCGCCAGTCCGTCAAAGTACCGTCTCTCCATTCAACTCAATCGTTTTATATCAAATATATATCATTTCCAGATATGCGATTCACTTTACGTCGTATACGACTGAAGGACGAACGTATGTACCGTGGCTCGTTAAGAACCTAGAGGAGAAGGGCGCGAAATTTGAAGTTCGCAAAATTGCTTCGTTCGAAGAAGTTGGTGGCGGATTAGAACGATCGGGTTATTAAGTTGTTTAATTCAAATGTTTGCAGCTCGGTGACGACTTTGACTTTGTGATCAATTGTACAGGATATGGCGCGAGAGCATTGACTGGTGACACTGGGTTGACGCCGAATAGAGGAATTCTCTTTGAGGTTACCTCATTCTTTCGGTCATTTGAAAAAAGTTAGATGATGATATTTAGGTGGAAGCGCCGTGGCATAAGCACTTTCTCTACCGTGACGTCACCACGTTCTCAATTCCAATGTACGCCGTTGAGGAGTCGCATGGTGTTTCATCATAATTCGTCACCTTTATGTTCAATTTCGTCAATCTTGCATTCAATTTAAATATAAATCTGACGAATTTGAATGAATAGGTGGCGATATTGAATGCAAAAGTGACGAATAATGATGAAAGACCCTGTAAAGCGAGTATTGACGTTGAACATTCAGGACTAAATCGGTCAACGTGGGAACGACGAAGAAGCCGAACAGCGACGACATGAATATTAGTCAAGCGGACCGCGACGATATATGGCAACGTTATTTAACCCTCATGCCCACGCTAAAGGTTTCTTTTGCTCGCGTCTCTTTCCTTTCCCTTTCCACTTATCCGACTGCGGCATGTATACCGTCGTCACATGAGGGGACGAGAGGGAGGTGCGATTAGACAATAGTTTATTCGGAGACTGCGAAGGGACAATGCGACCGGGTCGGATAAGCGCGAAGGGATCAAGTGGGAGGTTTATACGAATATGTGACCGCGCAATTATCATAACGTAAGAAAGGAGTGTTCATCGCAAGCTGACGCTGCAACAGCATGTTCTACCAAAAAGAATCGTATTTTTTGGTCGACGCCATTCACCCTCCTTTGCAGTAGGGAATTTCCTCTGGAATCAATCCTATCTGATTCGGCTCATTTTTGCGCTGTTAATATTTTTATTGATGGAAGTTCAATGCAAGGGCAAACATTTTTCAAAAATAGACTGTTTTTGGTAATTATATGATAAGCTCCGCCCACACTTGTGAAACTTTCAAAGAGTCTTCGACGTCATAGTGAGACTTTTTTTCTGAAAAACCGGATAGTCGTATGGTATTTGTCTGTNGATAAGCTCCGCCCACACTTGTGAAACTTTCAAAGAGTCTTCGACGTCATAGTGAGACTTTTTTTTCTGAAAAACCGGATAGTCGTATGGTATTTGTCTGTTTTTCAGGGAGCAAAATTGATCAACGAGTGGATCGGTCTTCGGCCGGACAGAAAAAGCGTTCGTCTGGAGAGCGAGCAGCGCTCAACGACGAACGGCAACAAGTTCCACGTGAGTTGACAGAACTGCTAACTGTCGCAGAGACAGGGGGGACGTGAACTGCCCTATTTCAGGTGGTGCACAATTATGGTCACGGCGCCAATGGATTCACAATGAGTTGGGGCTGCGCGTTGGACGTTGCTGAGCTGGTCGCCTCGCACAAATGATTAGCCTATTACGCATATATAAATGACTACAGTGGAAACCGGATAAGTACGCAAACCGCAAAAGTGCAGACCGCAAAAAGTGCACAAACCGGGAAAGTGCGCATGTTTTGCAAGTTCCCTGTGCAACTTTTGTATTGAATCATGCCCGGACAAATGTACAGAATGTTCTTGTCCGGTCGATGTGCACTTACGCGGTTTCCACTGATCTAAGCACATAGGATTCTATGCACATATGCTTGAAAATACTCATCATTTTTTGTGTAATTCTTTTGTGTATTGTCTTCTTACCCCGCTATATTTGTTACAATAGGAATAGAAAAAAGAACTGTCCACACCGCTGTTCAATGATCGCCATGAGAACTGTGCTAAACGGAAACTCTTCGGTCACGCCCAGCTGTGCACACGTATCGTAAACTTTTTTACTACGTATGACGCGCTGACGGCGAATCATATCATTTTATATTGTTTGTAGGTAATCGATAAGCAGCGTTGTCATACGTAGCCATTAGAAATCTACGGTACATGCCCATAGCTAGAGGCGACTAGAGTTCTCCTATAACCTCGAGATGGGGCACTAATCGGTACGTCTATCGTCGCATTCACTTGATGTACCATGCCCGATGATGCGGAGGTTTGTTCGCGGCGACACGTTTTCTTTCCCATCACCGAACCAACGCTGGCGCAGAACAAAGGCGCTGGATCCCTGGACGCGGTCAGGTGTAATTGAGGTGCGACGACCTCTGAGATAAACTGGTTCTTTTCTCCGCGATTCTACCACTCCTGGCGCTGTTGCAGCCGAACGAGGTTGAAATCAGCGCCGATAACTTGGAGGACGGCCTAGATATTGAATATATCGTCCGCGTCTCCCGTGCACGTGAATACCAGTCGCGAAAACTTACTATTTTTCGTAAACAGGCAAGAAGTGTATCGGTCCTTAGTCTAATGCCACCTGGAGAGGAAACGATAGGGATATGATACCAAGTTGGATGAATGGGTATCTCCCGCTATCCGATACGAAGTAGTAGAATGCACATCGAATTGCACGCATCCTTGTTCAATAGCATTTGGGAGTTTTAAACCCTCACATTGGTCGGTCGGTAAGTGCTGGTCAGATTTCTCTGTGCGCGTGCGCGTGCCATAACATGTATGTGTGCTGGTCAGAAATGGATGTTCAGTGGCTTAATCGAATGTCGCCAATGGCAGAACGAAGACAATAGTCTTTTTGTACATCCGAAACAGCGAGCGCATTTCGAAGATGAAAAGCGACGATAGATACACTTCTTACAGTACCAGTGGCAGTGAAGATCAGACTCGGGAGCTTGAAAAAATTAAAATAATAATAATAATAATAATAATCGGCAGCTAGAAGAAAATTATCGACAGGTGAAGGGCGGTGGCATTGCTGTATCATACATCTATTGACAAAAAAAGATTGGTATGCGCCAACTGTTTGCACGCAACAACGTGCACACATTCAGCAAGCTAGGAGTTGATCTCTTGGACCACACACACATATAAACACTGCATATACATAACCACCACACGATTAGTATCGATTCGACATTGTTTTTGTGCATTTTAAATGAACAGATTTACAACATTATGACGCAGTAATGCAGCCATCAATTATAAATTATAAAGCGGACGAGTAGACCACAAAACTACCGATTGCATGATTATCGCCGAAATATTAATTGTGCATTTTTTTGTTCTTGACATTTTATGTATAAGGAGAAGCCTTTCTGCATATATGGTCAGGTTCATCAAGCTGTGTGGCAGTGAGAAAGTTATATGCCCGCAATTTTTGGATGAGAAAAAGGAAACAGTGCAAAAAATTCCATCGCTTTTTCGTTACGAAAACTCAATTTCCTGCACGGGCGTAAAAAAATATCGTAAAATGGTGTGCGATCGGTTTTTTGAGCAGTTTAGTAGATTCAATTTTAGTTTTTCTTACCGAGAGAAAAATTGCGAGGATAGAGCGCACCTACACCGACGGGACGGGCCGATTCCCCACCAGCTCAGCTGGCGCGGGGAATCGACGTCGAACCGACGCGCCGTAATCGAGATGAAGAAAGCACTTCTAGTATTGGCATTTGCGATCGTTGTTTCGGTTCGCGACGAGCTGTTTAACGCGCATCGAGCGCGGCTTCGTCTTGCGCTCCGCCTTCACGACCTGGTTCGCCCGTTTCATTTTTCCCTGAGTGAACTCCCTGGCCACCGCTTCTGCAGACGTCGACGTGGTTTTAGCGGCCGGCGTCGATGGCTGCTGGAAGGGAGCGCCGCCGTGTATCACATCCGACACGGCGCGGCGCTGCGCAGCCAGCATGCGCGTCTGCCGCAGCTGGTGGCGGTTGTTCTGCTGCACCGATGACTGCCCTGACGTCACAGACGCCGCGTCATCCAGATCCAGGAAGTCCTTCATGTCCGACGACTCCATTATGTCAAGCACCGGCACCAGCACGGGCGACGAACGTCCCGAGCTCTTGCAGTCTGCAACGCAAATGCGCGGTTATCTCTCTGGCGCTCTCTCTCTCTCTGCGCAAACGCATAGCGCGTTCAGCGGATGATTCTTGACGCTTTTGCTAATGCCCGCGCGACAGCTAAGCTAAATGCGCAGCGGCATGAATATGACAGGAGGAGTGAACATGAGATGGCGCCGAAAGTAAATTATCGATTCCATTTTGACGACGTTCGTGGCATTTTTGGACAGCTGATTGTAAAATGAAGGCGACTCACCATCGACCAGGATCCATTCGTCGTCAGCACCAGAAGTGATATCATTGGTCATTGGTTTATTGCCCGTTGTACTGTGATCGGCGACGGTCGCTCCGTCGACGAGCACCGTACGCTGTTGAGATTCATCATGCTGCGGATGCTCTTCGCTATTCTGGCGGAAAATGTATCCGTACAGACCATTCAGCATCTCGCCTCCCTTCCCTTGTTCGGTCGAGTCGTCTCGTCTCTGTAAAGGTATAAACAGTTGCATCACTCTCTAACGCGCTTCGCCCTGCTCGCGAACGACTGGTCGCGTCGGCGCGCGCGCTTGTAAGACTGACAAAAAAGGGCGCGCTCGCTCCAGCGCGCTTTTGTAGACTTACAAAAAGTCGACCGGCCAGTCGCTGTACTCGAGCACGCGCACGTGCTGCAATAGTACAAACGCCACTCAGCTGATGACGCCGATAAACACGCAGAGTGCGACGATTGCGGTCAAGCGGCGCTATCGAAGACGATAGGCGGCGACGGATGACGAGGCGGCGGCAAGGTGGAAAGGGACGCTCGGCCCTTCTGTCGCCGACAGCGGAACGGGTTCGTTCGTTGGTCAACCCGAGGCGTCCAACGCATACAAATTCTCGTCGGCGTATGCTGGCGGGGGGTATAGCCGGCCAGCGGGGCGGTGGTCGGACGGACGGATGTGGCGAACAATCAATACTATCCGCGCGTCGTCCGTCCACACGGCCCCGGGCGTGCTACGACTGCGCCAATCGACCGCCGACGGCAGCGCGACCGGCCCACAGCCACTGCAAGGCCACTACCGCCTCTACCACTACGCGCTACACGCGCCCTATTGTCAACAGCCCGCCGATCCACAACCACCGAACCGGGCGGCGAGGCGCAAAAAGCTCGCCGTCAAGACGTCAGCACAATAAGAAGCCGCTCGCATCCAACTCTCCGGTCCATAGAGCCGCCTTGTTCTCGGGCGAGCCGCAGCAACGGCAAACGAACCGGTCGACGTTGCGATGCCCGACAGCGCCGCCGACTTCTTTGATCGCCGTGGGGCAAAGTCTACGCGACAGGCGAAAACGTTGCACACGAACGCTAGACGGCCGAATGCTCCACCTTGCCGTCTTCTCATTCGAGGCTTCGAGGCAGGAGGCGGTCGGCGGGGCAACGACGGACGATCAGCTGATGCGACGTGGGCGCTTCTTCAGCACGCGCCGCGGGAGTGGCGGCGCCTGTCGGCCCTGCCGCCGCAATCCCCACGCAGTTCGCGTAATCGCCGCCCGGGGTGGGACACTTCCCCCCTCGCGACGACGCGCGCCCTCGGCCAATCAACGCGCGGCCGCGTGGTCGGCCCGTCATTGGCCGGTGGACGCGGGCCGGGCGTCCGTTTCTCGGTTCGTCCGCCCCGTCCTTTGCTCTCTTCCCTTCTCTCCTCTCCTCTGTACTACAGCGCCACACACTCGATACGCATGTTTACGCTTCCCTCCCAAGAGTTGCTCGGAAAACGCTGGCGGCTGCTTTTACGGTCGCAGCGTCGGCAGTTTGGACGCGCCGGCGCGGTCGGCGATTTGCGGTTGTCTGCACACGCCAACGTCTCTTCCCACCTCTCTCCTCACTCACCCCATTGCATCAGCTGATGCTGCATTCTGCTGCGTCCTGCTGCACTCCACAAAAATACACACACACACACAAACACGCAGTCTGCACGTATGACGCATATTGCATCGTAAACAATCATTGCCCAATCGTTGTTTTCTTCGAGTTCTATTTCGCATATTTGCTGTTGTTCTCTACTTTGATATTGATTGAAAAATAGCATATCTAGCTCATTGGAATGAGTACTTTGGGAACTGTCATACTTTTGCGTTATTTCGTTGGTTTGCCGAGCTCTTATCATTTGACTGGTGGGGAAAGAGGCTCAGTCGGCCGGCCGGAGATGCGATCAAAAGTCGAAGCAATGTTTACGCAGTCCCATGTGTTTAAATCATTCGCTTCGCAAATTAACATCAGCATAAGCCTTAAATCGTCGAACAAGTTTTGCAGTCGCAGCACGAGCTCAAGCCAAGTGCTTTGATGAGGGCTGTACTGGCATGGGAAGGAAACGGAATTTTGGAAATAGAAATGGAATTTTGAACAAGTGACAGCTTATTCGTTAAACGAATAAGCTAACGCTTTTTCGAGAGTTGTTGCAAATAGTGTTGTTGTTGCAGATATGTTATAGCAAATATGTTGATCAAAGAAAAGCGGCGTCACTTTTGTCCGTACTTTGGCCTGCGATAAAAGGCGCTGCGTTACTTTGTTCAGAGATACACAAATGAACCCTGACATGTTTTCTTCACAAACTTGATTTACTTGCGCTAGGCAAACAACATTGCTTTGGCGGAGGTTCAAATTTTGGCGGGCTATTTAGCGAATTCGAAGTTTACCGAGATTTGAAAACTGTGACGATTATCGGGCAAATAATCGGATCGACAAACACGACAATTTTTGCGCATTGATAATGACGCGCAAAATTGCTATTGTTTTTGGCTATTTGAGAATAACCGAATGTTTTTGATTTGAATGACAAGTGGAAGAAGACCGCCTGAATATGAAGAAAAGTAGTAAATATGTAGCGGTACGTAGCAATCAATGCTGCGACAGGGAGAACGAAAATTTTGCATTTGAGGATAGGGGGCTGAATATACCTGTCTATGGTCAGCTTCATAACAGTAATTTAACTGTAACTACTTTTCATATATTGCATCAAATGTGTATATTTTCCCGTTTCATAAAGGCAAATATGGAGATGTGATTACATTTTAAATTTAAATTAGTTTTATGAAACCGGTTCGTGATCTGAAAAGCTGCAGCTTCAACGAATCGTTAAATATCATATTATGATAACAGACATCGGCAAATTAATTTAGTATAGATCGTCAGAAGACAGATTTAAGTATATCTGACCGAGGTCAATATTTCTTATCATTCTCCGTGTTGAATGGAGTTAGTAGCAATGATCTAAAATATAAAATGTGCATTAAGAGGAATACTGATCACATGAATATAGTGTGTGTACTCTCGGCAATAAAATAATTACCAATCATCACAAGCATATCTCTGTGAAACGATTGATGCAACCAACTCCTGCGAATGAGGGCAATTTTCGGTAGCCTTTTTATTATTGCCCCCTCCGAAACAGTTCGATTAGGTTCAATTTGCGCAATGCACACCGTCAAAAGACACCACTCGAAAGACGAGGAAGTATTTCATCTACAGTAGGATTCGCTTATAGCGGTTTCGGTTGTAACGGTTTTTCGCTTATACCGGTCAAGTTTAGCCGGTCCCAAAGCGTATCTTCCTATACAAACAAGTTCGTTTATACCGGTCCCGCAAAAACCGCTATAAAGAATTTCACTGTACATGGAGTACGATACCATGTGGGCAGTTCCAAGGGACCGAGCTTGATTTCCTTTAGTGCCAATTGTCAGAATGCCGAGATTCTACCACGTCGAATTACCACTGCCGCTAAATAATGGCATTTTAACGCATAATGAAAAGCCAAATATACGATCAAAGGGCAGAATTTGCTCTGATAATGATAATCAACGAATCGACGAGAGAGTTGACAACTCGCTCAGATGAGGGATTCTCTGCAGCCGCTAGCACACCATTGCAGACCATATTTATTATCGGCGGAGGCGAACGAAGTATGCGAACCTCATTCGCTGGCTATTGCACATTCAAAGCGTCTGATCTTTTATTAAGAAGCATTCAGGGCTTCATTCATTCATTCCCTAAAGCTTTATGAATATGCGCTCAAAACGATTAAAAAAGCATTATGCTCAGAAACTATTCAATGAACTTGCAGTTCTTGATTTTAGTTGAAAACAATGCGTAATTCTCACCGCGAAAATGTTACACTACGATACTGTACGCACCTATTGCTTCGCTTCTCTTTGATAAATCATTTAAATTTCAGTTTCAAAGCAACTGAATGGGCATTTATGATAATTATTTTTAGATTTTTTATTAAGGAAGAAGTGCTGAGTGTGTAAGCGCGTCAACAGAACGACATTTATTCAGATATACGTCGTGCAGAGCAAAAGAAGAACAATATAAACACAAGCAAAGGACAATAAAGATTTACATAAAGGTACCTATTGCGTTAGCACACGCGTAGGAGCTGCAGGGGGAGACTTTGGGCACAGGAAATATTATTGGAATTAATAATGCCATATAGCACAATAACTGGCATTGAGCCAAACTTTCAGATTCCACTCGATCAGACGAGAGTTTCAGAAGAAAGACACCAATACAAACGCTAATTTGAATTATTAGCTCGTCGCTATTATGCACATATTCGGTATAGGAACAGACGAAGCTGAATGCCACCATAGAAATGAATCAAAT
This sequence comes from Plectus sambesii, assembly GCA_002796945.1. NCBI lineage: Eukaryota > Metazoa > Nematoda > Chromadorea > Plectida > Plectidae > Plectus > Plectus sambesii. Next base: position 16,115 of record NIUQ01000469.1, on the reverse strand, counting down.
ATCGGCATTTCTCTTTCGGCAAGGGATTATATTATAGCGTACGGCGACGATATTACCATAATAATGGAATTTAATCAATAATTGTATGCTTTGCACGTACAATTAAGCCCAAATAGCTCTTTATGATTTCCTCCTTACTATGCTATCGCATCTATGAGATCCAGAGATGAAAAGAACAGCCGGATAAAAAGAATCTTTTCGGATTCCCCTGATCTCTTATATGCGGATTTACTCTACTTGTTTATGAGCTTTTATTTCGTTTTGGCTTAGGTAATGCAGGCAAGATGAGCTTGTAGACGATGTAAATGACAAAAGTAGAGTAAAACGCAGATATACGGGAATGCAGGGTAATTCAGAATGTTTTTCTTACAGCCGGACCTCATCAGCGTTGTAGCATAGTAGGAGAGAAAGTAAAGAGTCTCTTATATCCCGCTTCTATTATATTTCTTTAATTAATCTCTTAGATTCTATCCCAAAAGCGATTAACTAATGCAAAAAAATGCAAGTGTAGCGTCCCCATCACCAGTCTAAAATCGGCATATCGTCGACGTACCTATCAAAGTACAAGTAGCCCTATGTAGTCAATGCACCCTTTTCGTTATCTCACCTTTCCTTACAAATAATAGCCCATTCGATCATTGTACTGGATAATCAATGCGAGCCGACCTTCGCAGGCGAATAAACGTTCATCGTCCGCATCGGCGTCTTAATCGCCAGTGCCGCCTGTTGCTGCAGCTGGTACGCTTGCGGATGGATCTTGAAGCCGTACAGTCTGAATGCTCTCCGTCATTATTGAACACTACTGTAAGGCTAGATATATTTGGTGATACTTATATTGGGTGGATTGATCGGCCTGACTCAATGATACTGTAAGGGTAGAAATACTGGATGGTCGACCAGGCCACCCAATTAACACAGATTTAATAAAACTCAATCATTTTTAGCCTTACAGTATATTGTTCTGGTATTAGACGCTTGTGTCCTAAGTACAGCGTGCAATAAAACCAAGTTAATTGATCAAATTATCGATTAACAATCAGCCGTAAGATAAGAACACTTTAGAGCGCGCCGCAAAGAAAACTGCTCTCACCGTGGAACAAACTGGTTGGCGGGGCGTTTCGGGCGCAGTTCCGGATGGACGAAAAAGAGCCTGCAAGATGGAACGGTTTAATGGCAAGTGAAGACGAGAGAAATGTATAAATGCGCACATGTGGGGGAAGCCAGTGCCGAAGTAGGCACCGTCGGTGTGGTGATGCTTGGATGACTTTGGAGCGTACACGTCCATGCACTTCGGACAGTAAAGCTTGACCATCGCCTCGCCAGGCACATCAGACAGACCTGCAATATTCGATTAAAATCATATCAAGGCGGTCATTCCATACAGCGAAACCCGGATAAGTGCACATCGATCCGGCAAGAAAATTGTGTGCACATATTCTCGTTGTGCACTTCTCCGGGTGCAACTGCATACAAAACTTACACACGGGGCTTGCGAAACACATGCACTTATCTGGGTTTCACTGTATTTTACAAAGGAAATGAGGGAAGTGAAGAAAGACAAAGGGGAAGAAAGAAAAACGCACCAATTGGCAGCATTTGCTGATTCTCGCAGTAGACGCGGGGGCACTGGCCGAAGTCGCCGTTCTGCCACTTGTCGATCATCAGGGCGATGCCGCGGTTCGTTAGGATGTATCGCGCGTGGATCAGCCCGTAGAGCATCTCGGCCGCCTGCTCCACGAGATCCGACTGGTTCGGATTGTCCTCCAGATCATCATCTAAATAAATAAATAAATAATTACACTTATGTTACAACCCACTAAATATACAGTGGAATTCACTTATAAAGGTTTCGCTTATACCGTTTATTTTTATAGGTCCCTCAAATACCGGTATAAACGACTTTCACTGTATAGGAATTTTTCAACTACTGATTCGTTAAAATAACGCGTCAGCTTAGGTATAAATCGTTCTGTTCCCATTCAAGGCAAGGTTGGTCTTATGATTGCAGGGGGCTCTCTGCGACCAACCTAGCTCGAGTTGTTCTTGTCTCTTCTCGCAACTTCTTTTCCATTTCTTTTCTCCTACCTCATCTACTATTCATACAGCTACTAGCTACATTTTGTAAACTTCTGCTTCAAATCCGTCCTTCAACAACTATCATGACACGACCTATTTGACTTTTTCCCAATCTTACAGTTGCGATCCTACAATAGCCCTCACTCTATCGTTCCCAAGCCGTCACACCCCGAGCAATCAACGCTGTGGCAACATTTATGCTCAAGCAGAATGAGCGAGCGATAAACGAATAATCAGTTTTACTTGAACTAACGCCTCGTACCTGGTTCCAAATCGAGAATCATGTCAAGCGCTTGACGATAGTGCGGCACTTGTTCATTTAATCCTGTCAGGTTGAACTTATCCTGGATGTAATCCTCGTCCACCTAAAACAGACATTTAGAAGAGCTTCGAACGGATTTCATAGGACAATGCAAAACCAGACACCCCACTCTTCTCAACCATTATAAGATAGAACAATAGTTCTCCCAGAATGCTACCCTTTACGAGAAATCAGTGAACATACTGTCAAAGTTCTTTAGACGATTATTTGATAAGAACAGTGGCGTAGTGTAACAATACAATTAAATAAAGAAGAACAATTAAAAAGAAGCAGTGCGATTGAGCAGCAAACGATATCAAAGCGCAAAGCACTCTATTCACCTCAGAGAAGAACTCGTTGCCTCGCAGGCCGCAGAACCAGGAAATCCATGAGACTTCCTCGGAACTGCTCATATTCAAATCTTCTTCAATAGGGGCAGTCGTCGTGATCGTTGGAGGTGCAGGGTTTGACTGAAGCTCGCTCTCCTTCCCGTTAGGTCCAAACAGCGCCACCGTGCGTCAGTCTCTCCCAACTACTGTAAGATTGTTTTGACGCTGACAAGAGTCGAAGGAAATCAATGGACAGCAGCTCACCGTTGAGAATCACTGACTTGTTTATGTTTTCGTCACATGAACTATAAAAAACCTCAACGGATCGACCGGCCGGAAGCGAGATTCGTTAGGAAAGTCACAAGACGCGGCGCATGCGTGGGACACCTTCATCGACGAACTTGATTCACTTACGTTACATCGCACCCTGATTCAATATCGTGATTGGACCCAAATTTCAGGAATGCCGCGCGGCAGAATCTGTGTGACGCTTGGAGTGGCTGACTATGCACGCATCTGTGTAATGGGCAAAAATATCGCAAAAAGGTTTCTCCACTGTACAGAAATTCACTCATATTTGCTTGGTAAAGCGGTTCTTCCCTTGGGTTCGGTCAACGTTTTTCACTATGAAACAAAGTCCTTCGGACGCGATAGCTATAAAACCCCTATGAGATATGCTTGTATGTCTGTGAGGGTAGGCACACATATTACATGAATTGGGGGCAAAAATAACACTATGGTGTGCTTTATCTGTAAGGAACGGTAATTAGCCATCCCCATACATATCCTATATGCTCCTTGAACATTCTCAATGTTCTCCGTAAATCGGCCCCTAAACATTTCGTTCTTAGAGTTAAGCTGACGCTCTATGAACGAAGAAAATAATAAACTGGTCACAAGATATATCTGCATGTTTGGAGTTGACGTCCGAAACTGTGAGCATTCACTCGGAATAAGGCGCTCATTAAGTATAGTGAACGGAAACGCCCCAGACACCTGAGCCTACTTCAATCAAACTATTTAAATTCTCGCAAGATACGACACTATGCGCGATTTAAACTTTATTATGGGCACTATTTATTTAAGGCTGAGGGTGGCATCCAATTATTGAAAATTTTAGCACAAAATGAGCTTTTGGCATAGGAGAATCTTAGAATAATGAAAGCGAGCAGTAGCATCTCGTTTTTTCCGCGAAAGCTTCGACAGTTGGTTGATAATACGAAACTCAGCAAACACAGACTTATGACACAAGACGCTCTCGCACATGAGTTGCATAGCAACACAGGATCAGCTGCCATGCAACACGCTTCATTTTATCATTCGATTTTATGGATTAACCATTCAAATTCGATTCTGATTCCTGTTCTCATGATACCCCAAATTTTACTATATAGAATATGTGCTTGGTACTAATAATCCAGAACCGGGACCGGAATCTTTAATTAATTATTCGCGCTCCTCACATAAAGAGTCTCATTGATAAATATAATAGTTAAAATAAGTTATAGCTCCATATTTCGTAGGTAGAATTTAATGGAAACGGATGTCTAGCCATTTTTGAGGCTTCGATTTATACCGCTAGCATTACAGAAGACTATCTTTAGAAAGAAAGATGCTCCCGACAAGTTAGATGAGCACCAGTGGCGAAATATCACGGCACGTATTAATGTGAATTGGCACAATTTATTGCAAAGTTCGGTGTTTGAACGATTGATCGACAGGTATCCACGTTTTTGCGCAGTTTGCTTGAAATGTATTCGGGTCACAAAAACCACTGCGTTCCCTATGAATGCTTAATTTAGTCATAAAGTGGTCCCATGGACAGTTTTTGTGAAGTTTATCTTTCGTCAGATATGTGGACGTAAGATACTTTTGATTAAACAGGACGCAATTATTTATCCATGAACATCTGCACTCAGCGTTGAAACTGATTAGTATCGCAACAACGCTTCACTGATTTTGATTCGAAGCAGTCATCAGTAGCAGCGCGCAGCAGAGCATCATTCACTTCCAAAATGACCTGCGTCATCAGCTGCTTGTTTTGAAAATGCTCAGCTATCTGGCCTTGCGATACTTTAGTTGACCAGCAATACTGAATAATCGCAAGCTTATCGGCGTAAGAATAAAATTTCCCTTTCAAAGGCTGTGACACTGCGACAGGCTAACAACCGTTCAAGATACACACGCAAGCTACATTACAGCATCCTTGGAGCAGTCAGCAGAGCCTGCTCTTTGCCTAACTTGTAGAAACAATCAATATCGCTTGCACCGATCATAGCTCATTTTCTGATGACAGGTCTACCAAGTTTGGAATAGAACAAACAAACTTCATAGCATATGTTTTCAAATGAATTAAAAGTTTTCGAAAGAGCATAAACTGTTATATAACCGTTGCATTCGAAATCAGATGGATGTAATCAATCAGCGAACAACTGTTTCACAACACCACACCCTCATGATGTAATTCAGTTGCTAAAATTAATGCAACATAGGTTGGAAAGCTATATACCATGCAACATGGGTTTTCACGAAGCAAATTGTCCTTAAGGATTGCACAAAAGATAACGAGAAATAATAATACAAACTAAACGTTTCATAATACTCAGCTCTTCCACAAGTCAGAGATCGCCAGATTTCACGACAAACCATCTGACATGTGATTTTCTAAGTGAATTGCTATAAAATAAGGTTTGTACGAAATAAACTTACATGTCGAATTGAATCAGTGCTCCCCGATCACACGCAAGTAGTAGATTTCGCGACAGATAGAGGTGCGCTTGCGTGATAAATGATAGAGTGGAACATATGAACATGACACTAGACTGGCTGGAAATGAAAAACTGCTGTTTGCGGGCAAAAACAGCAAAACTATTACACACTTTTGATAATTTTCTGTAGGAAACTGTTCAAATATTAAATTAAACATTTTGAAAAACAGAGCCTTTTAATCCATTTACAATATAGGCGTACAACATATGTTCCACCGTTTCACTGTTCCAGTTTTGCCAGCTACTGTATAACTCCATTTTTCTCTCTCTCTCTCTTTAGACGATTGCAGTTTTCAACTCAAACGAACATTTCCATCGAATTATTTTCATCTCCAATACGCCTACCCTTACTTCAGCTTGAGATGTTCCTAAACTTTCGCTCTATAAAACATTGCACATGCTTAAATTCTCTCGCTACAATTGATTCGCCCACGACCTCAGCTATTTCCTGGTGATCCCATCATTAAAATAGTATACATGATTGCGTGAATGAATTCTTCGCTCCGATTGTGTATCAGTATTTAACTATATATAAGGACCGACTCCGATGCGAGTAATGCTCCCAATTTAAAGGCTCTTCATATTGCTAACACCGTATGCGCCCAGTAGCCATCGCTATGGAACCTACTGAAAGCCTCCACCATCACATTGCTCCAATTCAGCCGAAGCTTGTGGTAAACCATGTACTGAATACTATGTTCAACTTAAAGATTGGTCCTTCAAATCGCTCATTGAAATCAGTAATACCATGGTTGTTGAAGATTGTTATTTGGCTTGCGATTTACCTTGGAGGTAGCTATCTGACCATAAATTCGTGTCTGAGTTTACTGAAGGAATATTTAAGCGCTCCCACTTTGACGCATGTGAAGGCTAATATTGCTAAAATGGTACCGCTACCTAATATAACCGTTTGTGTGCCCTTCGATGCGGAAGAGATGTTTCCGCTAACACCATCAAGCGCAACACCGTATTCCGATGCGATAGAAGATTTCTTTAACAAAACCATCGAAAACGGTAGATTTGATACAATGAATTATATCAAGGAATGGAGTAATTCCCGGAAAATGGTCTCCAATGCGACGCTTTTCATTCTTCATAAATATCTTACGATCATGTATGAGGCGGAATATTTGCGTAAAGAGATGGAGAATCCGTTCAAAAACTTCAGCTGGAAAGCGGAATCGGATCAAGAAAATGCTTTGTTAAATATTTTTGTTCCAAAAATAGAAAGTGTTAGCATTGCTACCGCGGAAATCAAAAAGGTTTTCATTGAGTATTTCAAAACTGGCTCTACTGACTTTTGGGGAAGCGGAGACGGAGGAGTATTATTTTGCATATATCGCTACGGCTACGATTACGATCAATGCGATTTCTTCAATACAACATCTTATCTGGATCAAAATCAGATTTGCTTCAACATGCACAATATCTCTCTTCAAGCTGATGACACTGATTCAAATTTTATCGATATTGTAATCAACGATCATTCAGAAGCCTTCAATATGACTGGAAAGAAAATAGTATTAAACTTTAATGGAGATGCGATGCCACCAAATTTTGCTTCAACTGCAGATGAGAGTAGTATCATTGAACTGATAATTGGTGAAAGGAATTTTATTTATATAGAATATGAGGTAAGGATGTTTACAATCTTTTATGAGTTTCAATCGTCATAAGCGATTTTCCCGGGAAAGCTAAAAATATTATTTTGATGAAAATTTGGCACTGTTCCAATTTGAAGAGAATGTGTTGCTGGGTTTTTTGTTTAAAGTTCTTAAATTAAGTATCAGGCAACTTCTACTTGGAGACGAAAATGATAATCGTGAACCTCAGTTACTATGCAAAGTTCACGTTATGAGGCTATAAAAGCTACCCTATTTTATTCTCACTTTTAACGACAAAATAATGTTACTTCTTAATTAAAATTTGCTCATGACTAAATTGTTTCTAAGAAAGTAGCATGGAGTAATGATATCTTAGTTGTAATATCTGCTATATTGTCAGTAAAGCTTCGAAATGCAAAAAGACCAGCATTTCAAAAAGATGCTTCCGGATTTTTTAAGGGAAGTGTATTTCGGATCGCATCGACGGCAGTCTATTTATCAAACTACCCTGCAAACAGGCCTATAGAAAACAGGGTAAACGCATACTTTTTTCAGTTCCCAAATAATTCTTTTATGCATCTGTGCTCTGCAATATGGTTTTTATTTGCAGAGCGTTCATCAGAGATTACCAATATTATCAAACGGAACTTTGAGCTGTTCGTACCAGACCCGTCGACAATGTGAGGAAAACTGTAGGATTGACCTCATAAAAACAATGTGCGGCTGTACGCCTGTTACTTTTACGATTGGACAAAACAACGAAAATAACTGCGCATTTGCGCATTATGAAAAATGCCTTAAATACTCCGGTGATGAAGATGACGAATGCCGCGAAAACTGCCCCGTTAGTTGTAATCAAACGAACTACAAACTAAGCCCATCATATGTTTTCAAGACTGACGACACATTCGCCGACCTCCGCATCTACCTCAAGAAATACGACTATTTAACATACGAAGAGAAATTCAAGCGGACATTTACAGATCTTATTTCTGCTATTGGAGGGGCCTTAGGAATTTGGCTGGGCATTGATTTCATTGTTCTGCTTGAATTCATATTCACATTACTGGCAAAGGTTTTCCTCAAAGTTTTGTCACTGGCTAATCTGGAGGCTGCAACAAGCGAAGACACGCAGTATAATATCAACGAATCAGTTATCAAAAAAGTATTTACTGCATTAAACATTGAAATTCCGGCAGAGTTTACGCGAGCGTCTCTTATCATGTGGTCGATTGGAAAGGTTCTTTGGGCGATAATTTATCTGGCCGGTGGCGTGTTCACTGCGATATCTTGTTTCCAGCTGTGCGAGCAGTATATAGACAGTGAGATGAAAACAAGAATGTACGTATCCTTCAACAAATCAATTTCATTGCCTCCAGCTACCCTTTGCCTCAGACATAACATATATTATTATAACATTAATCCCAGTTTTGCGCCATCTACAAACTATACGGACGCATTAAGTATCTACCTAAACCAAACAAACATCAGCAAGGAAAGCATTCTTCAATACGGCGGTGATGGTTCAAGCTGGCCGCCTGTAATGATCTATGTCGTTTACAAGTACTTGCACGTCTTATTTTATTATGAATATGAATACAATTTTGATTGGAATGACGGCACATTCGATAGGAATCTATATCCAATCAATGGATGGGAAAAACTTCTTTCCCGAAATTTCCCGTCTAGTTGGGCTGATGATTACTGTGGCAATTTTTCGAAAACTGATGAAGATTATTCTTCAAATTCTCCATTCTGGCATTATACTTCAACTGCATCATATGAAGACGTTCCCTACTTCGAATGTTTATGTACGTTCATCAAACCAGATTGTAGAACTCGAGAAAAAGCTCGACGAGTTAACCAATAAGTAACACTGCCACAAAAATTATTTCTCTCAAAAAATAATTCTTAATTAACTATATAATAACCATATTTTTGAAAAATGGCACTGTGTCATTATTATTTCAACCCCCTCTTCTCCACGCAACGTTAAAACCATATCCATGTGTAACACTCCTATTTCAACCTTCTGCTCAACATAAGTAATCATCTCTTAGACAAGGAAAATAGTACAGTAAAAACTGTATGTAAGAGCAGGCCCGGGAAATTCACCCGTTTGTAGGGCTTGGCACTACTTACTGACTGAAGAATTTCCCAAAAGGAATAGTCGAGTGGGCTGAGATCTTGGGAATAGGGGGCCATTCCTGACTGAAGATGAAATCGGGAAAATATGTTTTCATTATTCTTGAGTCATTTTGGCCCAATGAGGCGGTGCGGAATCTGGCATAATATTTTAAGCTGATGAGATAGACGTAGAGGGTGTTTACATAAGTTGCAACGCAATAAGAGATGAATTTTTTCGAAAACTCCACTTATTGATACTCCAGATCTTGGACTACAATCTACCAATAGACGTCCAAGCTAGATTCTGCCTCCTAACAAATAATATTGCCAAATCTCGGTTATTGGGCCCCTGTAGATATACAGAGTGGTCAAATTTTCCCGTCCCCTTTCATATTTGTATAAATTTTGCTAAAGTTACCCGATCCTCTTGATTCTTTTTCGTCCAATTTGCTAGAAATAAGATTTTCTTTGGTACCATGTTCAGCTCAAGTGGATAATTGTGAAGAGAGTTGCAAGATTTTTTGTGAATTATCTTATTTATCGAAAAATAGGGTGTCCCCGACGAACTGAAACAATTTGTTTTTTGAATAAGTTAATCCAGAAAAATCTAACTGAGCTGAAATTTACTATACATAATCACTGGACGTAGGCGGTTTTTTGATAGAAGAATTATGGAATTTGGTCCTGGCGTTGTCTTGATGTAAACAAGCAAACATAAGTATTCATTTTCCAGCGTGCTGCATAGGACGCCCATAACCATACCTTCCTTCACGCGTCCTTGAAAACGAGTGCAAATATTTGCTTGGCCATATCTAGACAACACCATAACCAAATTTCATAATTCTTTTATCAAAAAAATCCAAATATCTATAGATTATTAGCGCCNTGTAAACAAGCAAACATAAGTATTCTTTTTCCAGCGTGCTGCATAGGACGCCCATAACCATACCTTCCTTCACGCGTCCTTGAAAACGAGTGCAAATATTTGCTTGGCCATATCTAGACAACACCATAACCAAATTTCATAATTCTTTTATCAAAAAAATCCAAATATCTATAGATTATTAACGCCAGGTTTCATTTCAGTTAGATTTTTCCGGCTTGAGTTATTCAAAGAACAAATTGTCGCAGTTTGCTGAGCATAGCCTATTTTTCGATAAATAGGATACCTCACATACACCCTTGTAATTTCCTTCACACTTATCCGTTTGAGCTTCACATGGTACCAAAGGTTTTTTTTTTGCGAATCGAACAGAAAGAGAATCAATAGGATTGGACAACTTTAACAAAGGTTATTCAAAAACCAAAAGAAACGGGAAATTGGATCACCATATATATATAATCATAAATTATTTTTCATATAGACGATTAATTATCCGTATTCCTCATAATAAAGAATTACGGGATTTCAGTACAACTGAAGACATCACATAACAACGACTGCGCAAATGCTATCGAAAATGTTCTTATACCGAAGCTTACAGAATTCAATATAACAGTTGAAGAACTGCGTCAAAAAACTCTTCATCAACTCAATAGCGACGCTCAGCTTACGTTTCGATTTCTTGGTTCGAATAATACCACTGTAATTAACAATTTACGAGCCGCAGCTTTCGACTATGAAACCTACTGTATGCACATTCTGCTTGAGAATTTCGAGTATACAAGCGAAAACGATTACGCGGAGATTGCTATAGAAAGTGATAAAACATTACGTGAAGGTTTTTTTTACTACCCAATCAGGTTTACATTTGATGCAGCGTTCAATGTTATTTTGCTGCAAATAGAGAACGTAGATATGAGAGAGGCTACCAAGGTCGGATTAAATTTCTATATGGTTTTCGGTCAATCGAAAAAATTTTCATTAAGAATTAATTACGAAATGGCCTTGGAGCCAGATTCAGAAAAATGCGTCAACGTTAGGAGTATGGTAGAAAGGGATAAACTATTTAAGATCCAGTACTTTGAGGAGTTGTGCAACTGCTCACCAACCAGCTGGTCAGAGCTGTTACCTTCAGTTAGTAGAATGTGTACGCTAAAAGAATATAAAACATGTTTGCTATATAATGGAAGCAGGAGGTTTTATGGTAGCCGTGATGATACGTCGGGCTTGCCTTGCCAACAGATCAAGTTGGATATTTTAGACAACGAAATTAACGAAGATGAAACTAATAAGACAATTTCGCGTATACAGATTCGAGTTGAAGACTTTGTGTATCTGAAAATTAAAGAAGAAATAGAAATGACTTTTAAAGAGTTCGCCGTTGCCTTTGGCGGCACGTTAGGTATTTTGCTTGGTCTCGACTTTCGGATCATCGCTTGGCTCGTTTTCACACCTCCATTCGTCCTAATAAGTTATCTCTTCGAAAGATTACTCTGCAAAAAAGCATTCTTTTCTAAGCCAATGAAAAATACTAAACTTAATGCAAAATTTGTTCGTCTGATAGCAAGTAGTTGGAAACTAGATCTTTCACATGTTCTAAAACTAAGTAGGTCTGCATTCATTAAAAAAATGTCTAGAAATGCTTATTGGTTAATTTATTATACAGCAGGAGGAATATTAACTTTCCTGCTGTTCGGATCTGTAGTCATTAACTATATCTACAATAACAATGCTAAAGTAATATTTGTACCAAAGAACAACGAACCCATTTCACTCCCTTCACCAACAATCTGCTTGCCTTTTGTCTCTTTGAAAATCGATTCTGATCATGGACAAAGCAATATTGATTCTACGAGTTTTGTTCAAAACTACTTATCGAACAAAACAAAGAATGTCTTATTAGATGATGAATGGGATCCTGCATTTATAAACTATGTGCACTCTTATCTAGTGCAATATGGAAAATACGAATGGCTTTCTTTCGACGACTCACCAAAAAATATGGATCATTCTGCATTCTTCGACCTTCTAGATAACATGACAAATGTATTGGACATAACATTTGAGCAACTGAGAGAAAAATTTGGAGTGGAATTAGCAAAACGGTATCATCTAAACATAAACTACTATGCAAGTACCTGGAATGAAATTACAGAAAGTCTAAACACTCGCATAGTATATGTTGAAAAATCGAAAATTTGTTACAAGTCATCGATGGAGTCCCTGACATTTAGTTCTTCTTCAGATGTCTTAAAAATAACTGCAAATGGAGAGATAATGAGCGATTCTGGCGAGTATTTTGATAACTTGGCACCTATTACTATTGATTTAAATGGCAGAAACATGATTAAAAAAGAGGCGACTATTCTTGACGCGACAGTGCTGGGCGATTTTGGCGTAAACACGACCATATCTCTTGAGATCGAAACTATTATTAAAGCCTACCCAGTTATTGGTGGGAAAGAGCGCTGCTCGAACCTTCTCTCACTCACCCAGTGTCGAAGCTCTTGCGTTGCTACATCGATTCGAAGTACCTGTAAATGCTTGCCGCGCACAATACCTTTGATGACATCATCCTACGATAATGTCCAATATTGTACTCTCGCTGATTACAAGCAATGCAATTTTACTTCACAAAGCGTCGCATACGCTTGTCTTGATGGCTGCCTTGAGTCGTGCGAGAGAATAAGATTTAGTAAATGGAGTAGTACAACAATATCGAATTTGACAGAGGAAAGTATCAATCAAGTGGAAATTAACCTGAGGTTTGGGTCATTCACATATAAGTACATGGAAGAACAGTTAACATATACGTCTGAGGAATTTATTGGAGAGATTGGTGGCGCGCTTGGCTTATTTCTAGGACTGAACATTCTCATGTTTATCGAATTCTTTAACTCGCTATTTGTGCGCCTATTGGACATTTGAGTGACGAAAAAGTGGACGAAAGTTCAATCCGTGCCACAAATGGACGACAAAGTCGATGAAATTCCGCTGTAACTGATATTTGACAACAAATCGAGCATTATATGGAGCCTTGGAGTGTGAATTTTTTATTGCAAAATAATTTTTCAAATTCTGCGCATTTTTATGTTCCTTTTTTGACTTGATGTATTGCAATAAATTGTGAGACATATTTACATGTCGACATTTAGATCATTAGGATGTCAGATTGGTTGTTGTCATACTCTGATTTATTTTGACACTGTTATTCAGCAAGGTGCGACCTGTAGTAAAACAATCAATTTCAAGATAAACACCCTGTATGTTCATTTATTTGCTGCAGAGTTTGTTTGGGAGAGCTTCATATTGTTAATAGTGTTAACATCGGGAATATTCTCCCATAAATTAGTATTTTTAAATTTTTGTTGCTGATATGGTTGCAAGTTATTTTAACGTGTGCAACAAGCCTGCAAGAGACTGAGTCCACTGCTTTTAAGATAACTTTAAAATGACGAGAAGGCGATAAGATTTCGTTCCAGTTGTTTCGTGGATGAAGGTGCACCACGATTCAAAATCTTTGCGCCTCTAGACCAACGTATTCTGTTGAGCGGTACTTCGACCCCCAATATAAAAATTCGCGCCTGAAAAAAGTAAATCGGTACGAGCGATTACACACTCGGCTGATACAGCCATGAATATGGGACAGAAATGCTGAAACAATCTAGAGGAGATGGCGTGCTATAGATCAATAGGAGTTAATTGATAGCACGTTCCTCCTCTAGATTGTTTTAGCCCTCTTTGTCCCATTATCATTGTTGTACCTTTATCGCATGTAATTTCACTAAAAGAACTACCCAATGAACAAAATTAGTAGGAACAGTAGCCGCCTTTTACAACAAATTTATCTTATTTTGAACAACGTATTCAGCAGTCATATCGCAAAACTCACCCTCCAAGGCGTTCACGTTATTCAGAGGTCATTGGAGTGCTTAAAATGAGCACAGAGGACAGTAAGAGCAGTCGGTGTATCTTTGCGACTAGGCGGGGGTGGAATCACTTGCTCCTGTGCCTCCTCAACTCTATCATCTCTCTGATGACAGTCCTCGTCTAGAATTTCTCCAGCAGTCAGTTCATCTTAACAGTCTAAATTCGCATCGCATTCAATGAAATCGTTGAATTTGTTCTCTGAATTCTGCAAATGCACTATTGCGCCTACAAAGCTGGGATCTTCTTCCTCTTCTGCCTTCGAAAATTCTGTCTTTCTAAAGCAATTCTGAATGGCGTTTAGGGTTACTAAGCGCCAAGACCGTTCGATCAGTTTCAATGCTTCCAAAACAGTAGCTGTCTTCGCCAACTCAAACAATAACGTCGACAAATCGCACCCATGCACCACTGACAGTACTTTTCTTGTCTTGATCTTCTATCGCAGAGAGTCCGGAATTTCCAGCTTTTGATCATGCTCAGAGACGCGAGCTTCCTTGTCTGCGCCGACATTATTTCTTCTCTCTCTCATATGACAGTCAGTTTAGATGGAATGCGAAAATTACAGCTGTTACTGGGACTTTATAGGGGAGATTGAAAGGCGCTTTTATTGACATAGCCATTGTTTCATTACGTATTACATGCACAATACTTTATATGAAGTTTGGGCGTTTTCATCTTATTGTGCACTAACCCTGGCATGATTTAGTACAAAAGTTGCACTGATATCAAGACATTGAGCAAGTCAGATCAGTGCCAGTCTTTGTTTCATTCCCTTTCTAGCAGATATTGAGGATAGTAAGTAGGAACGAGCCAGTGATTTTCTACAGAGCTGTAGGGTTTTGCACACTAACACAGATTTATGTCGAATATACAGCTTCAAACATGCTAGAATACAGTCATTTAAATTCTTGAGACTTTGCTTTAAACTGACGGGGTGTCGTTTCGACAGATATACAGGGTGTTCCAAAAAAAAGGTCAGTGGGGGGTTATTTAAAAGAAGAGAGCGAGCGACCTCAAACGACCTACCACGAAGGATAGCCCTTGGGTGGGCCTTCATATCGCGTGGGTGGGCGGGAACTGCTACCTCAACGTGTACCTGGTACAGCCAAAAAGGTGTCGTAACCACTTTCCTGAAATTTCACTTTTTTTGTTCCCTGAAGTGGAGAATGTGCACAAAGCGGCTGGTACCCGTTGAAACATGATCTCCAGACAAAGACGCATCGATTAGTATCCTGAAGTCACCAGATACTCTCAGGGTAACTTCGCGGCGGGACCCCAAATGTTGACTCCATTGATGGGGTGTGGCAAATCGATTTTTTTCGTTTTTTTGCAATTTTCTGAAGTTTTTGCATGCTTTTCTTGTTTTCCACGACATTTGGGGGCTAATAGCGTTAAAAGATTGCATTATCATCAATATTACCCGAGTTTTACTCAATAAAGATAAACAAACGAAACCAGCCTTTGCTGCTAAGGTGCAGGTATTACGATCAACTTTTTCAGTAAAACTCGAATAAATTGACGAAATATTGACAAAAATGCAATCTTTAAGCGCTATTTGCTCACAAATGTCATGCGAAACAAGAAAAGTATGCAAAACGTTCAGAAAAATTGCAAAAAACAGGAAAAAAACGATTTGCCACATTCCATCAATGGAGTCAACATTTGGGGTCCCGCCACGAAGTTACCCTGAGAGTATCTGGTGACTTCAGGATACCAATCGATGCGTCTTTGTCTGGAGATCATGTTTCAACGGGTTCCAGCTGCTGTGCGCACATTCCCAACTTCAGGGAACAAAAAAAGTGAAATTTCCAGAAAGTGGTTACGACACTTTTTTGCCTGTATCAGGTACACGTTCAGGTAGCAGTTCCCGCCCACCCCCGCGATATAAAGGCCCACCAAAGGGCTATCCTTCGTGGTAGGTCGTTTGAGGTCGCTCGCTCTCTTCTTTAAAATAACCCCCACTGACCTTTTTTTTGGAACACCCTGTAGTATAACCAGAGACCCTCCTCCCATTACACAGATGTTTGCGTAATCGGCCAGATTCTGCTGCGCGCCATGCCTCCAAATGTTTAAGGTTTAGGCAAGCGTCCAAAGTAGCAC
>NIUQ01000468.1:0-49531 GCA_002796945.1 Plectus sambesii | reverse complement strand
GTGGCACACAGGAATAAGAGCGAGCACAACGGCGACATCGTAGAAAGCGCTGAACAAGCCGCTCTGAGTGCTGTTTAGATTGAATCGCTTCTCGAGTGTTGTGATGCTAACTGGAACCAGTCCGTTTACAACCATCCCTTGGACGACAGCGCAAAACGATAAAAACGTCAACAATAATTTGGTATTGTGCAATGACTGTAGCCATCTCGGTGTCCAGCTGAAAGATTAGCGCTATTCAAGATATATACGTTAATCGCATATGTATTGCATAATAGGGACAAAAAATGAATAATCGCACAGTTGCAAAACAAACAGGATGTAGAGCAACTTACGACGGATTAAGTCGATGTTAAAGAAGCTAACAAAAATGAAAGTGTTAGTGAGGTGGTGGCCACTGAAAACGCTAAGAATCAAATGAGCTATTGAGACAGAGCACGGAGACATTTTTACAGGCCGATATTAATTTAAATAAAGAAACCTTCAACACAGATTGGGCCGGTTTCACATTGCGTACTTTAGCTAAAGTCGTACTTAACGCAATGATAAAGGATAAGCATTAAGTACGACTTTAGCTAAAGTACGCGATATGAAACCCGTCCATTGTATTTGCAGAAAGGAGATATGATTTAAGAAAGAATCCCCTACCTTCCGTATCCACACAGCAGCGGCTGTCTTTCATCATCAGTTATATCTTTATGGGCAGCGCTGGTGAAAAATTGCTGGCGAATTCGTCCACTCGGTAAATTTCCTCTCTCATCGAGAACAAACGCCGGATTGTCAGTCGCCATCTCACCCGTAGCTGGAAACGAAAGACGTCAATGAGCCGCGTGGAATCAAACTATGTTCTGACATGTCTTGCTGACGTTTAGTGTTGCAATTCTATTCATTAACTGCTTTTAATGTCCATAAACGTTTCAATATCTATCCGCGCTCAACGATCAAAATTATATTATTAACTCATTTGTCGACGTATTCCGGGGCTCTATCGGATCATTGTAACAGGAAATGTTATGTTCTGTAGTGCAGTATAGAGAGCACATCGCGTGTAATTTACAGTTGGGGTATCTAAGGCGCATATTCAAGCCTGCTGAGAAGAGACAGAGGAAACTAACATGCCCTACTGTTAGGTTTGAGTTAGCGCTATTCAAATGAAATAGCGGTGGTTGATAATGTTCTGCACTGCGCATTTGTTGCCTATGGCGCTTATAGAGAAAGTTACTGCAGCGCCGCCGATAGTGAAACATTCGAAGGAAACAATAAGAGACATTAAGTGGACGGAGAATGTGGCTTGAAATAATTTTTTCGGCAAACCTACGAGCACGAGCAAAGGTGCAAAACTGACGCCTACAGAAAACGTCGGTGACGCCTGAACGCTCGAGCGAGACAGGAGAAATCAGAATGAACCATGAAGAAAACGATAAAAGAAAGGAAAATGAGCGGCGAGCTGGATCCCTTTTCACCTCGCTCCATGAAATGAGGAATCGGTTACAATAACTCGCTGATTTTAGTTTGTAATAACAAATCATTATAAAATGAATAAATATTCTACTATTAATAGTATTGCAACACTCAGAAAGACAAGGTATTCCCGCCGCGAGCTTTCCTTGCTATTCGCCGAGCTGCGATAATTCTACTCAATTACAATTTAAAAGAATTTCATGCTACGACTATTAACTCGTAATACGACCACTGTAATGCGTTTTTGAAACATGTGCAATAATAAAATGTTTAAGAAATGCACCGAAATCTTCAAGATGTACCTGCCTGAACAATCAAAACAAAGATATTCACAAAATTTGACAGTTATCAACTCGTATATGATTACTCTTAGGACAAATTCAAGATAAAGATTTGCAGCTGCCTCTTATAGAAAAAGATGTTACTGACAGCAAATTTTGGCCAAAATAATCTGCTGGTTAAGCGATATTGTAATATGGATGACCTTCCCCGGCCGCCAGTAGAAACAACTTATAGGTTTGATTGTTCGTTCAAGAATAGTATCAAATCTAAATGTCGGCTAGGTCACACAGTGATATAAAGTTCAGCATACGACTGTAACTCTCTCTCTCTCTCTCTCTCTCTCTCTCATTAATACCTGAACATGGCGCTGAATTTAACCCTAGCGATCTTGTCGTAACAATTTCGGATGCAACTCACAACGGAATGGCTACAAAATGAAATGAAAGAACAAAGTAGGCCCTCAATCTATCACATATTCAAAGCAGTAGAATGTGCTCTTGCGTATTCAATAGAACAGAGCTCAACATAGCCGCTCACTTATCGATCAACTGACTTTGCTGCGACAGCCAGGTGTAGGCGTGTTGTTGTTGACAAACGTATCGAAGGGACGAACAACCGGCCACTGCGCAAGTTGGACAAAGACCAGACCGGCGCGTGTGCGTCGGGGAATGGCGCACTGCGGTCGGAGTTTCCTCGCCCGTGTGTGGGTCGCAGGATGGTCGCCGACTGACGCAGGCAGACACGAACGTCTCGTTTCGTATTTTATTCGTTCACACACCGTCCTCTCTCTACTCTGTCGTTACTTCCGCTACGAATCGCATCTCTCAACGCAATTATTGCGGCAATCTGTTGCCAAGCGCTTGTGATCGATAAGCAACCCTTTGCTCTCTTGTGTCTTTTGAGGATATATGGGCGGCGTTCAGAGGCTTCTCGTAATAGAAGATTAAAGTATAAACCGGCGATTTGGTTTTGAAACGAAAGACACTGTTAATGGAAGGGGCAATCCTTCTGCCAAAGTTTTAAGTAAATGATGCACGATAATCGGGGAAACAAGTTCAAACATTATTGAGCGGAAGACGACTGTCCTATTTAAAAATGCAAGGATACCATTTCGATGTGTGCAGACCACCATCGCGTTTCCTGCACAAAATAACAAGAAACAGAAGATCGTTACGGAGGGATTTCTCAAAAAAAGAGCGGTTTTCGATATCAACAAAGAGGAGTAAAGTCAAGTTTATCGAATTAAACTGATTCAGTGCCTTTCAGGTTAAAAATACTTGGGATAATTCCAGTTTTTTAGTGGTCATTTCAAGTACTCAATAGAACAGCCTGTAACATATTCAAAAATGTTCGAATTGCTTCGAGCTTACTAAGTATAGATAAAAAACTAAGCATTTCTTATGGTAAAACTTAAGTTTTATAATTAAATAATTTCTTTATATACAAAAATTACTCTCTTTTTACGCTTAAAAGTTTCATGTTTCTGCGATGGAAGAGTACGTGCATGACGACACGTAGTCCAATTCCTCAATAAATTTTGATCTGCTCAGTGCAGATTTTGCACATATTATCTTTTTTAACTTTGAGAGCAGTATTTGTACAATCAACCAGTCTTGTCATACACACTGTTGTGATAATAGCTGACAGCTGCGAAGCAATTAGCATGCTTCAAAAGTTTTTAATTTTTACTGAACCTACTGTTGACTGCGTGTTTCACTTTATTCACTCGAGGCAGTATTATTTCTCATAGTTTACTGAATTCCTAAGTTCACCGTGACGAAGTCAAAGAAAACCATGCGACAAAGCGGGCAAATCGAACATTGGATATTGCAAAAATTTGTGTCTTATCTTCAGGACCGTGTTTTGCACAAATGCAAGTCAAAATTTCGGCCATATTAACTTTTCCAAGTGGATGTTATCGATTTAATAGTAATTCTTGCAGCCAAGAGTGAAAAGAATTGATAACTGGCTGAAAATTAAACAGTGGTCGAAATCAGCTTCAGTTTGGACGTCGGTCAGTTATGCATGAAATACACTAGCTTCATGCCCTATGACATGTACGCAATGCTTCACAAGTTTATTTGACGTTCCTTCAACTTGCTCGATTTACAAAGCAGAACCTGTTAATGTCACGATGCAATCAATCATAAAACAGAAATTTGATCAAATCACAATAATATGCTTGTACGAGTGAGCTAAAAGTCACAAGGCATGATTTGAATGTCCTTGACAATAATCGATTGCAATTACAATCAATTGAGCTTTATATCAATATGGCAAAACGCACAAGATTTGAATCCCTTCAAGTATAGGCTATAGATAAGGCAGGAACGTATGCTTCTCTCAATTATAGCACAGACATAACAGCATGCATATAATAGGGCATCCATCAGCGTTTGATGGGCTACATTTCAGAAGTCCTATTCGACACTTCGAGATAAGCGATACATCGTAATCCCAAGATTTCGGGCCGCTATGAATAGAACGGTGCCCTTAATCTTGCGGTTTCGATAAATTACTTTACACCGCCTCATCGACGGATACAGCTTCACTTGCGCAACCACCGGGCATATTGTGAACATTAACCTTCGTGGAACCTGCATGACATTGAGCCAAAAATTGCTTTCATATTAACAACTCCCTATTTATTTATGTTACAGCCCTTGCTGTGCACATGGTATCCATCCCACAATTTCTACTTATGACTATGGCAGTTTGCCATATTTTCATATAGCGAAAAATACAATGTAGCAGCATAAGGAACAGAGCGCTTGTGACGGTGATAGTGCGAAAGAAAGAAGTCAGCCAAAAGAGCACAACAAGAGTAACTGTACAACGTAAGGTTGGCATTATCAGGGCTGCATACGCACAAAAGTCTATGTCGCTGGTGACGTATGGAAAGGAGAATACGTCATATCCGTATAATACGTTCAGTTTGACGTATTCCACGTCATTTTGACGTCACGGATGACGTGAAATACGTCAAACAGAATGTATATCCGAATGTGACGTATTTTCCTTTCCATACGTCGCCGGCGACATAATTTTCTGTGTGCATCCAAGAAATGCCGACCTTTTTCAGTCTACCTGTTCTCCGGAATATTCAGCCACATACTGTACAAGGCCACAAAAACGAGAATGAATCTGAATATGTAAATACCTTCAAGTCCACGTTTCAACACAATTTAACTTCAGCACAAACCAACGAATTTTCCCTGATGCATAAAACAAACATTACGCAGTTGTTTTAATGAGTACACTCTTAATGGGAAGATAAGCGAGGGCCGCTTGGGTGATCATTCATCATTAGATTACTGTTATCAGTTGTCCGTTCCTTTCTGAATAGGGCGCTCAATACATGAAGTTTCCGATGTGTCATGAATACTGCATTCAAAACCTGATTGCGCAATCAGAATATTATAATGAGGAAAGATAAGCCCGTCAATTGCTGCTCAATGGGCTAAGAAGTGCCCCAAAGACGAGTTCCTATTGGTGTTTTGTGGTAGTACCAACGGTTTATGTATGGACGGTTAGAGTTTGCGCACTCCCCTCCGATTTCGTTTTGCATACTATGAAATGTAACTGTATCGAGGAACTGTTTTGTCGTAACAGTGTGTACCACACTTCCAACAGGAGCACAAGTAACTCTATGCGATCCTTATGGAGGACCTTGGACGATATTTAATACTGCAGCAATGCCATAAGGGAGGGAACACCACATTCTAGTCACCCGCATTTGCCCTTGGTCCTTCCAAAAACGTCCCAATTAGTTATTCCCATTTTGAGTGTTCCCATTAAAGATTTTATCATAACATAACCGTAGATCTGATCAACTCCTTACTTCAAGTGGGTGTGAATGGGCAATAGAGAGCCGTGCATGACACAGACATGAGAATTGCAGCTGCAACTTGTTGAAGCGATGTCCATTCTTAGATGAGAGCTTGGTGTCGTCAGTTTGAGCCCATTGGTGTCGGCACCACCGCCCAATCCATGGCGGAATACTTGAGTCAGAAAAGGGCTAATCTGTCGCAGACCGAACATTTTCGCAAACTGCACATTCTCCGTCATGACTGTAGCCAGAGTCTGAAAGTCACCATACATGCTACTGGTCTCAGTCTGAGTGGCATTTATCGTCAAACTTGGTACTTTCGACAGCTCCATTCAGCACACAGTTAAAACTATACCCAAATTATTCTTATCAGTCTGTCCCTATCTTAATACCGTGTGACCAATTGTATCAGGTAGGACACTACTAACAATTCACCGATCCTCCTACGCTTTTAATTGAAATAGTTCTAATTATAACAATATGATGAAACAAGTCCGGAGTCGCTAAGCTGATCAAACCTACAGAGTATTATCGCTTACCGAGACATTAGGTAGAATGAGAAGCATATTTCCAAAAGTAGTCTGAACGTCCTCTGGCGAGCGCGTTTCTTTGATGTGATCGAGCAGGGCAAGCTGAGTTTTGTTGCGAAGCGCCAAAATTGCTTGCTTAGCAGCTGATGACAACCCGCGGACGACTACAAAATGTTCCATATCGACATTTGCCAATCATACAAAAATATTAGCTCTCTCTAAATAAATTATCCCCAGCATCTGTCATCTTTATTCCTAGCCGTTACCAGACAATTTTTTAGGATGCAAATTTGGCAAGTCAAAATATTTGAGAAAATTGATCCATATTGAATGTGACTTATTATGGAATTCAAGACACCGAGAGTGCACTCAAAAGTTTCAAAATTTGTCCTGCAAATGGGAATAAAATAAATAAAGTAAGCTAGGTTATGCATGATGAGCCTTGTCCATGCTTTTACCAATTTCACAGCATGATAGGGAATGATCGAAAGATGTGTTGCGTTTCTTAATCTTCCGATAAATTTGATTAGCGAATTTCAAGTGTTGCTCTTACCCGGATCGAGCGCAATGATTGCCATTAAGCAGACCAGTTCCTCTTCAGCAAACTTCATGCGCCTCATCGGAATTATTAGCTCATCCAGCATTCGCTCCACGAGGTTGTTGGCTAGTAAGCTAAAGNTAAGCAGACCAGTTCCTCTTCAGCAAACTTCATGCGCCTCATCGGAATTATTAGCTCATCCAGCATTCGCTCCACGAGGTTGTTGGCTAGTAAGCTAAAATAGAATAAGATTGAAAATCAAGAATGAAATAGTCGCAAGAGATGTAATGATTTATGCGCTAATACGCAGCGATAAATGATGCATCACAGTGAGAAAAATGAGAAATTAGCGTGACAGACGAGGTTAAAACAGAATGAATTACCACCGCAGCTAATTATGTGGCGAAAACTTTGGCCTGAACTGGTCCCCCCTTTACTGTCACGAAAATGATAACATTCTCTTGCTCACCACCGTCTCTCATCTAATGTACAATTCACCGACGTCAGTCCTCAAAAAGGACGAAACAGAAAGGAGGAAATAACTAACTTGGTGTCCATCAGGTTTCGAGGAGGGTGACGTGGCACATATGCTTGGCAGCACAAACAGAGCTTGTCCGGATCGTCCGTTTGCAAAGCAGTTCTGGCTGACATATTGAAGATGGTCAGTTCGCCATGCAGCGCCATTAATAACGCAGTCTGAAGCATACAGTTTTACTTAAAATTTACAAATATTGGCCTATTGCATTGGCCTGGGATCAGATAAATTACTTTCAGGCTTTGTGACCCCTATCCACCCTATTAAGTGGACTATATTACCTTATCCTGAGGGGTGATTTCAGGCATGCTGGCAACTTTGTCAATCCAATCAACGGCTGCTACTGTTGATCGAATATGATTAGCTTCCATCTGCTCGGGACTCGCCATCACTAATGGTTCGTACAACATCTGCAATTCATAGTGAGTGTCAAGATAAATGACTTTCAAAATAATCAGCATCAATTAGTCATTCTTTCACATAGTCCATGGACAGGCAAATGTGCAGAAAAGAGCAAAATGGAGGAAAGACGAATGAAGTAGAAGATGTCGGTACTTTATAAGTATATTGCCACCATCCGTTTTAGTAGTCGGCATTCTCGCTCACCTGCGTGCGCACGATGCAGACTGGTGCACGCTTGATGATTTCGCTAGCGGGGTTGGCGTCGAGTCCGCATGATGTATCGAACGCTTCCGTTGGACCGCTGCTGGACGCCTCGCTGTTGATTTGCAAGAGAAAGTTAAGCAGAGCTTTCCCTTCTGCGCCCTCGACGCGAAACTCGAGGGTTGACGTGGGTGATGGCGATACCGGCGGTGGGGTTTCTTTGCGCTTGCGCGGATTTTTTTGCTTGCCAGTGAGATCGCGATCGGGTTGAATCGCTGAAATTTTCAGAAACATGTATAGCCATTCTTTAAATTGTTTCACATGCTCGGCAAGTTTTATCGCCAGTTAACAATCTCGCTGAGTTAACGTCAGCCTGATAAAAAAATGGACTGAAACCAGAAAGTGAAGGACTGGGAACCAGTTTGTGAGCAACGTGAGCATTCAGCATTTGTTCCGCAAGTGAAAGCCGGCCTCATTAATGCCTAACTCGACAGCTTTTTATATGGGAGAAAAATTTGTACCATCTGGCCGCATTCCAGCATCAAGGCATCGTTGAAAACGACAGCTGCGACAAGCATTCCTTTGCGCTAAAACATTTTGTTTATTCTCACAGCCGCAGAAGCGCAGTGACAAAAGTCCTACTTTTGTTAACGTTGCATCGCTTCTTGAATCGGCAGACGTAATTTTGCTTGTCACGAATGGTTCTGCGAAAGAATCCTTTGCAACCGTAGCAAGCCATAACTCCGTAGTGGCGCTTGGCAGGGCTGTCGCCGCAAACAACGCAGACCCCTTTCTTTTCCATGCCGTGGCGACGGAGTGGAAGTTCGAACTGGAAAAGCTTGCTAAAACAAACCTGACTAAAAAATCAGCAAACCGAGAATGGTATTCTCAGAGTGAATTTTATGCGGGGAAGAGAACATTTAATCTTTCTCATCATAAAAAATGCACGCGGATGGCGTGTCGTAAAGTAAATAGTAAATTGACACAATACACGAAAGTTACACTTTTACTGTCCCATCAATAATATTAATTGGATATGCGCGCATCACACACAAAATTTGCTATGCAATACCCTGAAATTTTACCCAAACTGAGAAATGAGCTTGGTCATATAGTTGCATTTTTGGTGATTGGATAGATAGACACATCCGGTTATTGTAACATAAAATACTTTGCAAAAAATTGTTTAATGAAGAAATATTACGACATGCCACAGATCGGGATGAAAATGGGTTGTCCCGGTTTGAAAGCAGCTGTAGAATGTCGTTAGATCGTAACTTAAGGAACGATACGATGCCCAGCAAATGCGCTGGGAATGGCAATCGAATATTGCGCTTTTCAATAGCAGTTAAAACGGTATTAAAAGTGGGCGTAGCTCATACCCCTCATTACTCCCACTGTCGCGTTACCATATATTATATCAGCCTCCTTCCACCCCGCAAACAGTCAATTAATATTATCCTTTCATTTCGATAAGAAGCTGCTGCTGACTATAGTGCTCAGTATTATTGTGCCTTGTCAAGCGGCCCACCCTCGCTTTTCTAAAAATTTACGCACTTCGATCAGCTTTCTAAAATAGCAGTAGAATAGGCTATCAATTTAATTTCAATTAAAAAATGACCTGTCTTCGATATCTAGATGCGTTTGTTGCATGATAAAGGTATTGAGGTCGATTATAGTTTCCATTTCGGGCATAACGAACGACTCGATTGAAGTGGACAGCTAGTGGTGTAAAAAAATGACTGCTTCAGATTTCAAAGACTGAAGATCAGTGCGACTGAAAGTTGGAAGACTCAAGAGGTGCTTAAATAGAAAGACGTTCGATCAAAAGGAGTTTAATTTCAAGTTTTAACAATCGTAGGCTGAGATTTGACTTGAATGGCCGTCCAAATGACACCCGGTTGATATAGAGCAATTCGTATACGGCGGCACCAATCACCAACTCTCGAAAGTCAGAGATTAAGAATCACCTGTTTGACTAATAAGGGAGGAGGAAAAAATCGGCTTAAGGAGAGAGAAATTTTAAAGCCTCGTCGGCAGAATTATGCAGGACAAGTTTCTCAGGGATATAGCATAGCAAATTTTAAATGGACAGTAATACGCAAGAACATTGTTAAAGGCCTCCTTACCCTCCAAGCGCTGAATCAAAGTCAACGTTATACTTCGCAACGGTGGGCGATACACACAGAGCCTACTCTCATGTGTCAACAATCATAGACTGAAAGTCAGTGTAACTATTGTAACCACCTAGGAGCGAATAGGAGGCGCGTCTCATGACCGCCAGTTATAGCGTCACCACAGCAGGCACAGTGTGTATGTGTGTAAACCCCTTTCTCTCTCCGCTCACCGCCAAAACCGGCCGAAACGTGCGTTGCTCGCCTGTCAGTATATCAGACAAATACTCTGCCGAGACTTTTCGTGCGGCCAAACTGGGGCTGGGGCCGAATATCGAACAACAAACTACATCGTTCGTTGACTGATCGCAGATCGCGGGGACTGTTGCATTAACGCGCATGCACTAGTGCTAAAGATATATGTATGGAAATGATATTTTACATAAACCACGGCAGTCATGTTTCTTGCTTTATAGCTATTTCATAGACATTCATGCTTATTATAAGTGAGCAACTGTGCAGTGTAATGCACGCTTGTACAAAGAGGACCAAAAAGCCATGAACTTAAAATTTTCAGCTATATCGCAACGATATATGAACAGAAATAACTTGCATATTGTAGACGCTCTGGATTTCCTGAAATTTGTCTCAATGAATCAGCTCGATCAATGACACTTGAACATTTGTCAACTGCTCCAGTCGACGAACAGGGACGAATAAGTGGTTATCAAAGCGTTAGCAGTATTCAGAGTTTACGTTCTATTCTCAAGACATTTGCGAAACAACAGCGTTTGTGTCTCAAATTCGAGTTGCACTGTTTACCTGAATTCAGTATTTGGGTAGTTCGGTTACAGTAAGTTGTTGTGAATCGATACCTATGCATTAAGCGAGAACTTTATCAACTGTAACGTCACTATAAACAGTAGCACAAAAATTTTCACCACTAAACACCAGTAAAGGTAACTCGAGAAGTTTCACCCTGCTTCACACTTTCTGTATGCACAAAATTTGGATCGGAAAATCGTCTCTTTGCTGTTTTCAGCAATGGACAACAGCATTTTAGCGCAAAAAAAGATGCGACTTGAACAAACGATATCAGGCTGGCGCCCAGAAAGAGCCCAAAGATTCCACCGATTTGACTGATGAACCCATCGAAAGTGGCCGCTATTTGCTGAGATACGTCCATGTACTAAAACATTTTCCTCAGTATTAGTCATCAGTTGAGCACACAATCCGAGGCAAAATTGAGGTATGCTAATGCTGTGTAGCAAAGTATAGCTTTGCTACAAGGCTAGTTTTCCGCAGAACGCAGATACAGCTTTATCATTAAATGGGAGAGTTTCTAAGATTCAAATTACAGCAGTCGACGTCTTCATCACTGAGAACAGTGACGTCGTTACGAAAGCTAGCGGCGTCTTATATTGTACCAAGAGATTATTCGTCATTGGGGACAATAGATGAGAACACTCCTTTTTTCCCGTTAACCTACCGATAATTCTGTATATGCAATGTCCAGTATAATGAAATCTTCTAAAGAAGATTTGCCAGCAATGCCCAAAATAGCTTCTTTCACGTCGAAATCGGAGAATCCAAATCCAAACTCCTGCAAGAAACAGCTTACAAGTGATTTGTGCTTCAGAGAGAGAAATTAGCGCCAGTACACGTAAATTGCCGCGTTCCAGTAGGCCTTAACCTCTCTAGGAGAGAGTGGATGTTCAGGTCCATTATATAGGGGAGCTAGAATATTGTACTAGGTTGGCTTTCGGCCAGCTGCAATGAAGCTGTCTATATTGCAAATGACGAGAAGCACAAAAATCCGTTGCTGCCTGTTAACAGGATTCGAATAAGCTTCTGCCAGTTATATGCCCACCCTCTCGGTTTTGAATAGTTCACATCAATGGCAGTAAAATTTTCTGTGTTATCCAAGCGTTTAATCTTTTATTTTTTTTGTCACCGACAAGCATCCCTTGCAAATCTATCGTAATGAATGGTATCAGCTTCAGCGATACAGCGAATGATAAAGCGCTTCATTATCGCCGCTCTCCTGGAGCCTAGATCATAAAGCTACTCTAATCTAACTTTAAAATTCATAATTTAGAAAAAAATTTGTGTGTTAATCAGCTGTCAGGTGCACAAAAAAATTCGTCATGATGACGTCAAAATTGCCTAATCCTCGCGCTTCCGCAATTCTGATTACAAAAACTGTAATATCATTTGTTTCATGGCATCATATTCAGACTGAAAAAAGCTCATCAATACGTTATGTTTTCATCATTAGGAGGTAAATGTTGCCTTTTTTCATTGGAGATTTGAGGAAAGTTACCTTTGTTTCAAGAAGTCGCCGATATAGCGCTTTGGAGGGAAAATTGTTGTACGAGAGGGTCGGTGAATAGTCCCAGAATTCGCACGACGGACGGCATTTACTAACACACTCGTCTATATTGCTAGCGACCGCTACATTTTCTTGCAAGAAGCTGTTAAGACACTGGGCTTCGGCGTGTGTCGTGCACGTACGGTGCTCAAATCCCGCTTTGATGTACGCCTTTGGAACTGCTAAGGTGCAGTTGCAGCTCACCATTGTGCGATTAACGAAACAGTCTAATCTAAAAAGTTATCACAGATACAAAAGTATACTTGACAGCCGCCATCAAGCACGACCGTAACTCGTTATATTCTCTCTTTTTAGCGCTCGTTTCTATTGCTTTTACAGATATAATCCCCAGTTCAGTTCTCTGAGCTGAATAAATTCACCAGGACAAGTACTAAAAGCCACGATACAATATTCTTTGGTAATATAAACTGAAGCCTTCACAAATTTATTTTAAAGCTCATCTGCATTACCGGTCTCGAAATTAGAAATTATTTTTATCAAAGAAAATGAAAGCGCCAATAGGTTAGGTAGTACGACCAATCAGAATTACAGGAGCACCTGAAACGGCTGTTTAGTACTACCCGCGTTGAGACCCAGCCAGGAACTCATTTCATTGAAGTTTTACAAAATATGTAATCAGTTGGGTCTGCGTTGCATAACTTTGAAATATATTCAAAAATAGATTAAACATGACTTTAAGCCAGAGAGTTCAGATTTCAGCGACCGAACGTTAGTGGAGGAGAGCTCAGATATCTGCGGCTTGATCCATCTCTGCTGACTTGCGACTAAACTGTTTTGACCGAGCAAGTGATAGAAAAATCGTACCGACAAACAGTATCCGAATAGGGATATGTAATTGCGAGGCGGTCTATATCGCTGAAGCACCGTCCAAAGCTTTCGCTGACCTCTAAATTATAGTATGTTGGCTTCAGTCCAATGCTTGTAGCTGTTCTCGTCGGTATCCGCAGAATATCCAACGAAGCTGGATTGATCTGCTTGTTAATGCGCACCTGCAGTGTTTGACTAACATAGAACGTTCCACAAATTCTTTAGTTGTAACCTATATTAAAATGCCATATATTAGATATATCGGTAATGTTTTTTAATTAATATTTTGTAATATTTCTCTTGGTACTAAATATATTCTGTGAGACTGTTTATAACTATCTGCTACCCTGAAAACTATGGTAAGTCATGTTGTGTTTAAAAAATGGCGCCGTACACATTTTTAATAAATCTGCGGAAATTCTTGAGCTTATGACAAAAATTTAATAACTCGCAAAGCCGGCATGAACAACGTATTCGGTTATTTGTGCGATTTGTGTGAATTATTCATTCTTGTCATACGCATCAGAATTTTTGCGCAGGTTTGACAAAGCTGATGAGGAACAATAGCAGCGTTCTAAGAGAAAGTTTGAAAGTGGCGTGACAGGAAACTGCCCGAAATGATGCTAAAACGGTTTGAATATAATTGGCAATGATGAAATCTTAGAGGTAAAAAGACGATACCAAAAATGTGCAAAAAAATAAGTCATAAATTCAGAAAGATGAGGCTCAGCGTAGTTTGAGTTCTTTGAAAGGCATCACTGAAATAAGTTACAACTACAAAACAATCATTTGATACGGAAGTGATGTGAACACTTTGAAAGCAAGCTACTAGGGAAAAGTAATTTTCACACACACTTTACCTGTATTCCTTCGAGAAAGTTGGGCAGTTCTGGAATGCCGAATGCGCTGTTGGCATTTATGATCATCATCAGTCCAACTCCGCCAATCGTTTGGGACCGCTTCACATCGATTAAAAAGCATCGGCCATACCGCTGGTCAAATACAGGCGTTGCTATCTCTGAGCAATTCAGTGAGAGACCCAAAAATTCGCAAAAGATCAAAACCTAAACGCATATGGTTCATTTTGTTGATCTTTCGAAACTTTACTCTCCACTATTCAAGGATAGAATGTTATACGCTTGATGAGTAGAGTATAATGATGGGATTTCCTAATAAAAATATTGCCTTTTCCTTTCCTAACTGAGGCAATACAAAAAGGATTTTAATTTCTTTGCTAATATATGAATGTGACTACGTGATAACTCTTACTTTTTCCAATTCAAAGCCAGCCAGATCAAAAAACTTCTCCAAATTCAAGCCGCCATCATCGTTCAGCAGCTTTTTCACAGATTCAAAGTGCAAAGCAAAGTAATCAGTGTCGTTACCAATTGTTTCATTTGAGAACAATGACATTAGTTCCGCTTGAATAATGGCAAAAATAACATCAAATGCAGGACCACTGCTAGCGGCTGGTTTTATTTCTTTCAAAACTTTTTTCAATTCTGCACGAGCCGCCGTTTTTGTGGACTGTGTCACTACTTTGAAGAAAACAGGATAATGGAATATGTCGCCGAAAGACCGACCGAGGGATTTTTCGAATGCTGGCAGCGCTATTGAATCAGGCATTATCATTTTTGCCAGTGCCGCAACTTGTGAATGAAGTTTCAGCTCCTTTACTTTGGTAAAGTTGATCATATTTTCGGAACAGATTTCCACCTGAAAAAGTCAATAATCATAAAATCACTTCGTCTTAAAGATTCCATCGGGTCTTCCGACACGCTTGCAACGCAAAGTGAGTAAGGATGCATTGTCCGCGACGTATGTCAACTGAATTGTCCGCAAACACCAAAACTGGCGTCCGCAGTTAACTTGCATCTCATAATAATTTTTTCCTCCTCCTGCTCATATAACCTCCAGCGTAATGACTCAATGACTGTCAAATTTAGGACGGGGGCATAACACTTGAAAAACTTGCGACGTCTATGAGATATTAGTATCTATTCGAATACGTAAATATTCGATAACGTAAAAACCGATCCCAAATTACCCCTCACAAATTTTCGAGCTGTTCATAGCTCTATAAAGAGCCGTAAGGAAATTGTCATTAAATCTGTTGAGGAAGCAATTATATTCAGTGTGCACATAGTATCAGTTGCGATTTATTCCGCAAATTTGGCCAATCATCACATGAACCTCAATCGTCTTTGAAGCATTTGCTTATCAATATGAATCAGCCCCAAAAAACGTTTTCACATCACTGACCTGGGGAAATTCAAATGCATTCACCGATTTCCAATCATACAACGTAATGATCGGTCGCTCCAGATAATCTCCGATGACTTTGTAAATTTCATAAGCAACGGCGATTGTTGAAAGCGCCAGAACAATGACCCAAAATGTTCTCACGCGAGAATTCCGCGAACTGTGAATTTCAGGAAAACCATGTAGTGTAGTTTCCTCTGCAAAGTGCCCGAATCGCTTCGTCGTTTGCTCGTAGAAAACACTTTTCTTCCTTGGGGGATCTTGAGGCATCGTTTGCTGCGCTTCCGAGGCTCGATCGACCCGAAGTGAAAGTCATGAAACAAATATGAAGGAGAAATATGAAAATGAAATTACATCTCTACATTGCTATCTACTCATCTTCTTGTATCCCGTAACCGGTGAATGCATCATATGTAATGTGAGAAAAGTAATCAATTTTATTTATATTAGCATTACAAAACCTGGTCCCTGAATTTCTGGACCCACGCATACCGCTGTCGTATGTAACGAAAAAATTTATTACACCCGCTCTACACTCCTTCTATTTTGCACGCATGTTCACAAAACACATCTCATGAGCATCAAATTCTCATTTCTTTGATCAGAGTCCGATTGCACTAAAGTTCAGTGACCAAAATCTGGGATAGGTTCGCTATGTACCATATTTCAGCCGGGTATAGTCTCCAATAAAGGATGCAGCCATCAATTCTCGGATACCAGCAACTGAGCTTTAGTGAAAAGGCCTACTTCGAAGAATGCCGATATTGAATTAGACAGGCTGCTGGATAGTCGAAAACGCATCACGTCCGATTCAAATATCTCCTGTCAAGTTGCAAAGTAAAACTGAACTGATGGAGAATATCTAAGCTCGAATCGATCCTAACTGACTGTGATCAGTGCTACCTATAACCATGAGCGAAAAGCTATTCGCGTTAATGGTAGAGCAGCTTTTCAGATATGTTCGATATTCGACTTTTTCTGGTTGAATTACGGCTTGCACAGTGCAGTCACACTATACCATGTGACTGAATCGTAAGGCTGTCTCGCAAATGTATGTATGAAAGAAAGGCAAAGTGCAAGGTTGCGGTGGGAACTGCGAAAGACTTTCATTAAACTGGTCGCGGTTCCCCGTACGAATGCGGCAAATGCCTCCATTTAACGTTGGCTCGCTCGAGAACTTGCGCTCCAAAAGGATGCGTAGTGCCAAACAAGAGTACGTCGCCTACGCTATTTTCCGCGAAACGCTGGCATGACAAGTTTTCACGCGAACCAATAGTGCAATATTGTAAGAGACACATGCGATATTTGTGCATCAAGTAGAAAATCCTTTTCGCTTTCAAGACAGTGTGTGAATTTTGCAGCCATTTTGGTGTTTTTGTATCATTGGTAAAGTAAGCACTTCAAGTTTATGGATGGAAATTATTCTTGCAGAGATTTATTTAACAGAGCTTTTAGGATTTTTTAATCAAACCATTGAACAGCAGAGTAGCTACTTTACTGGCGATAAGCTGAGGGGAAGTTTTGTAAGATGAGATATATCTCAACATGTTAGAGGTTAATTTGATCCTTGCAGTTGAAATATTTCTGTAGACCCTACTGCCTTTAAATCTTGCAGCAAACATCGAATAGAGCTAATTTAAGATAATTCACTTTATCAGAAGAGCCACTAGGGATGAGTTTGGCAGAAGCTGAACATACATATCTATTTGCCCCAATATTAAACGTTAAAGAATAATGGTTCCCTGAACCGCCTCATATGAAGCGTCTTTTACGATTGGATGTTAAATTGGAAAAATATCGAACCAGCAACTTTTAAATAGCTGGGAAACTAGTTCCGTTCTCTTACATTTTAACTAAACTTTAAGGTGTTAGCAAGTGAGTATAGTAGTGTTCCTAAGAAAAGCTCACTTTGGTTCACTGAATGGTTCACATAGTTAACAACCCGCCGCCTACAGGAACGCTGCCCTTGACAGCGGCGGTCGCTGTGCAATACAAGTTCAGCAGCGGTCGGTTGATAGCCGAGCCAAAGTCCGACCAATGCCCCCATAATTCAGAAATGCCTAAAAGCAGCAGCGGTGGGTTGAAATCTTTTGGAGTGAAGTCGACTCTGACTTTGGAGGGCTATCAAAAACATAGCACAATCGCACAACCAATAGGCAGTATAGCCTTTTTTGCAGGATACTCTGTGTTACACCGAAATCGGAAATGTTCAGCGCTGCAGTGGATCATTTAAGGTTTCAGCTTATTAAGTTTATTAGCTGATCAATATTCGCCGTTATCAATTGACATGAAACGCAATCCTCTTCTATGTTTCTGTTGTGTTAATAATGATGGAAAAGGAACAAAGTTTTACTGATTCTGATGCTAATGTCAATCGGGCCTGTGAGTGTGGTACGGAACTTATCGACTAGTGCCGCGCCTTAGATATTATATGACGAGCAAATTCAACGGTGCGTATTTATTGGCGTCTCTCGCGCTTTCGATATGTGCTCAGCACTGACAGCTCTGTCACATTAATATACTGCGCTAAGGTACCGTAAAAGTTGCTAGCAATTGTATCAAACTCTGAGATCACGGAAAAGAGTTCAGTACAAAATAATTTTCAAACTCAAATTAACATTGATATGCACTACGAAAGCACGACTCTACGAAAAAGACGGCAAGGCGATGACGTTAGGCGGGCGGTATCGCTGCGCGCCGCTGTTCGACCGCTTTTCCCCTTCCACCACCTCGATGTTGGCGTTGTTGTCGTCGTCGAGAGTATCGTAATACTGGTCCGAAGGATTTGGTAGTAGTATGGGGACGACGTTGATCATTGATTGCTTGAAACTGCTGCTGGCTGGCGGAAAGCCGACGAGCAGTCGACGAAGTGTCGATGGAGCAGTCATTGCCTGATGGCTCAGGGAGAACACCACCAGGAGGCACAGAAGGCGAGACATCTGCGCGTCTACCGAAAAGAGAAAAATATTTTGACCTTTTAGTCACACTAATGATGGTCGCGGATTCAATCTGGCATCAGTTAACGACTGGAAGGTATTAAGTAGCCATGTATGACAAAACGCAAAAGTCATCAGGCGTGGGTCGCGGAAAGTCAGTTGGCGTGGGACATGAAAGGACATTTAGCGAGCGTCATCGAAAGTAATCAAGCATGAATCATTTAAAGATACTTGGCGTGATGAATGAGAGAAGAACGTAGACGCTAGTGCGGTCATTTTCCCTTGAAATTAGTAACTTCAGTTTTAGAGGGCGGTTTAATGCCAAAAAGAACATGACGTTCACAATAATTCACATCTGCAAAGTCGGTCATTCGTCTTTCTCCAGTATTTAGCTCTTAATTGTCATTAATCAGATTTACGCTGTTCAAAAGTGGAAATGTTGAAAGTGATTTTAATCTACATTGCCTGCTTCGCGATGTAAGTACAGATGTGAAATTTCAATTTCATTAGCAAATTTTATGAGATCGAAACAGAGAAAAAAGTTACTACATAGGCTGGATTGCAACTACATTCATATTCACATCAGTTTTATGAAACTGGCCCCTGCAAAGTATCAAGAAAAGAAGAGCATCAAGATCAAGCACCAAGAAACGTACAGAATCGGGCAGACTTGAAATAACCCACATCGAGCGGACTATTAAATCAAAGCTCACTTGAATGCGTCTCATATACGAGGTCAGTAATAGCTGTGAAATGAAACCTAGCCAGCCAAGTCCTGATCTAGCGACTTAGCTTTAGTAAGTTAGACTAGACCTCGTCTCAACATCGTTTAGGGCACTATCGGGGAATATGAGCAATTTCTTATGGTTTAGAAGAATATAGCTTCAATAAGAGTGATTTTCATCATTAAATTATGCATGCGAAGGTGTCAGTATTTCTGAAATCTGTTTACCGGATGCGCTGCAAAGACAATAATTCCTCGCTCGAGACACTCAGCATCGCACACTCTCAATTTCAGATTATTCCGTTACAGTTTTCGGCTTCTAGCTACTTGTCTGCCCGTGTTCGCGGTCAGTTTCACTAAACTTTAGCTGTTGAGATACAATCTCCAGTCTTATATCAAAGAGGCGAGAGGCGAACTAAGTTTTGTGAAATCGGCCCCTGTCCTATAAGCGTGATATGCAAACGAGGTGCAAAACGACCCTTCGAAGCTTAAAATGTTTTGGTCACACTATAGACGCACTTGACGCATGAAAGGAGCTCAGTGTCGCAATTCTTATTTTGGCCTGAGACTATGATGGTATCGATGTTTAAAGGAAGAGAATTTACGATGGAATACGGTACATCAATTTGTATTAGAACAAAAGAAACGTTATTTAAGCATTTCATAAAGCAGCATGTGTATAGTTGTTAGATAAGTGCCTATATCTCATTTAAACCGGAAAGAATGATAGCTAAATAGTGACAGACAAAAGTATCCGAAAATGTGTTTAACGCTAGAGGCAACATTGAGACGATCTTTTAGCGATAGAAACAAAATTTTTGTGTTTTCGGCCTCATATCTTTACCGATCTGCGATTGAAAGGCGTAGCAAAGAGAGTCATAAGGTTGTACGTCCTCCCTGAATGCGAGGTTGAATCCGACGTGGGTTGACTGTTATGAGGATCTATATGAACAGCAAAGATTCTAATCGAAAGGACAAATCATCGATAGAAGCTACGAACAAACTTGCCCCATAACGGCCAAAAATACGGTATTCACTAGGTGTTCAGAGCTGTCTGAGGACTTTAAAATCCCCTCGCCCTCCTCCGTCTCTCGTTCCCCCTAGATAAGAAGTCCTAAATCTACTAAGCTCGCAATTGCATCCATCTCAGAACAAAAGAGCAAAAATTTCGTGGCCGTAAGCATGTTCCGCTTGAAACAGTTCAGATTGCTTAAGAGCAACACCGCCAGCTCTTTCAGTTCGAAACCGACTGAAACAATCTTCGGCTTCGACTACTGCGGGATGAGGATGTGACGAACGCGCAAGAGGCGAGAAATAATAGGGTAGCCGCTACGAGTCCTTCGACGCGATTAGTATGCCGACGTTCGTTCGTGTGGGATGCAAATTGATGTATGCATATTAATAAGATCATAGAAACTGTGCTAGTGATGCTATTCCATTTTCGACGCCCTCTCGCTCTTCGTCAACTTCCTTTTATTAAAGATTTTTTCCAATTCACTCAAGACTGGATACTTAGATTTAAAGGGCAGTAAGAAGGAAACAGGCGCCAAGTGGCAGGCTAACAGTATTTCAGTGCCTCCTTAAAGCGCATTTATACTGCTAAATAATGTGGGTCATTTTATTCAAAATGATCAAAATGCATTTCTCCATTTGATCAGCTGATCATTTTTTAATCAGAATGATAGTAATTTAAAACTTCCATTTTGCCTTAAATGACGCATGCGTCAAATAAACGGCCATATACTCTCATTCGTATTGACACGTATGAGTTGATAATTTGGTCAAAATGAACGGCGTCATGTATTATACAAACACGTGTAAATGCACCTGAAGTCGGCTCAGAGGTATCGATCATAATCGAGCAGTAAATAATTCCCTCCCAGTAAAGCAGGTGTCGCTAATGTTTGCGATTCAAAATATTCTCTTAGAGTTACAATGTTACGCTTAATAGGTCAGCTTTTGATTTTCAATAGCTGTGTCTACTGCGTTCACTGAGCGATGTCAATTTGTCACGAATCACTCGATGGGTAATTGAGAATGTGGTGTGATGAGATTTCGTCGCTGATCAACCGTCGAAATGTTCAGTGACATTTTCCTCGCTTTACTTTTATCCAAAGTATGACTTGATCTAATGACTAAACTTGATTTACTGACAACGCTTCACCTGTTAGAGCTTTTGTGCCAATGCGATTAGAGTTGCCAAGAGGCCGCCAGTGACTCAATACAGCGAGGAAAAGCACATGAAGAGGGATATTGACTTCTAGAGGAAGCAGGATTTCACTGAGACACCAGCCGGCGCCTGGGAGACATTAGCCGGGTGTCGGAGAAAGTGTACCCCCAGGTGCAAACCTCATTTTATTCAGGGATCTGAAAGAGTTGCCTCATTGTGGCAAACGTCTTCCGACCTCCACTTAGGTCTCTGAAGTCAAAGTCGCCAACTCCTTCTGGGGAAGAAGAGTACGCATCCCCTAAAGCCCTTGCGCCCACGTCTGGTGAGTAGGAAGGGAGCGCGCATTCCTCCTCCCACCCTCCACGATCCAACGATCTCGAGGTTAATTGCATGTTAATTTGCATAATACACCCACATCGCTTTTTTTAGGCCAATTAAACATCATATCTGCCGGTCAAATATTCGATACTACTCGACGCTTGAAACATATCTATTCCATTTTGCTACCCGGAATTTTCTTGACATAAGTATTGTAGAAAAAGTTACAGAAAAGAAGCAAGAAACTGGTCAACATGACTACAGCAAAGAGCAAAACGCCTAGCGGTCCGTCGCATTCGTCGCCGGTTAATTTTCGCGTCATCGCTAACGTTGAAATCGCCACAACGGTGATCATTTGTCCGATTTGTATGCCAGTCACGCCCATTGAAATCTGCAAGAGAAAGGTCAGCGTTGCGCGTGAACGAGGCGCATT
The DNA here is from genome assembly GCA_002796945.1 of Plectus sambesii. Lineage (NCBI taxonomy): Eukaryota > Metazoa > Nematoda > Chromadorea > Plectida > Plectidae > Plectus > Plectus sambesii. Next base: position 27,600 of record NIUQ01000468.1, on the reverse strand, counting down.
GGACAGAAGTCCTGCATAAGTCAGTCGAAAAAGCGATAATGATTTCCACTTAAGCGACACTCACAGAGCGCCAACAGACCAATTTTTGCTCTCCCAACGCTCCGACTGACCGACGCGATTGTTTGTCGATCAAACTTTTAAATATTTCATCATCCAATTTCGACAATCTGTCGGTCGTTCACGCAGGTGTTTTGCCGCAAATAAATTGCCACTTTAATAAGAATCTATGAATCATTGCAGCACAGCAAAATTTGTTCGTGAGAAACTTCAAAGTTTAATTTGTTGCTTTGGAATGTTCAGATTAGAGCAGTATACAAAGGACCTCCCCGCGAAAATTCAATTAGCACACCCAGTTGACCCATTGCTCATTGACCTATGATGAAAAGGAACGCGGAAAAAGCACAAGTCACTCACCCATTTAGCAGGTATGATGCCCAATGAGCGTACACTATAGTATGAGTACATGAAGGCATGCGTAACGTAATTGAGCGTCATCGTCCATCGTCCAATCGCTGGGATGTACGGATAACTAATCCAGACGTTGATGGCCATCAACGAGTGATGATACCTAAAAAAACAAAGATGTTTGTGCTCCAGTTCAAATATTGCATGTCATGGATATATCACTTTCTTTTCACATGATCGGCCCACGTCACTTAAAGGGCTAGAGGCCCGTTTAACTACTACGCTATATTGATAGCATTTTTATGCATAATTGTGGAAAGTGCAGTGATTGGTCAACTGTACCGTGCGCACGACATTTAGCACGCTCACGTCAGAACCGACAAATCATAGCGCTTTTGGTAACTGCGATTGCAAAAGTTGGCATCAAAATAGTTTTTGTGCTTTCATGTTAGTATAGATCAGGAACGATCCAAACTTTTCATTTTAACGATAAATTTCATTTTGTGAAATAGGGAATGAGAGCTTAGTTAAATCTTCGTTTAATCGCAAATTTAAAGGCCAAATGTATTCTACCATTGTAATAGAATAAGCTTTCGCTTGCGCAGCACAACAAAGAAAGAGTCGCCAAACTCTATCACTTTCGAGAGCAGAAACAAGTAGCTCCAAAAGCCCGTGTTCTGATCGTGATAGAGTGAATCAGTTGTACAGTAGCTCCACACGAAACCTTTGTTAGCGACAGCCTTAAAGTGAGGTAAAAGAGTTATGTCAGTTATTTGAGCAAAACGACACTGAGCGACGAAACCAACTCTATTGCTCAACATAAGTGAACAGCCTCAATCCCATGATCAGAACGGATTTAGGTCGACTGGATGAATTCCTTCAGTGCCAATGACGTTTCGCTGGCAGGCCCTGATCTACCTCTAGCATATTAGAGGCGCAAGATATGACCGTCAGCATAACAGAAATCCCTGGCGTCGTAATTCTCCGACGTATTACAATAGATCCACCCAAGTTCAGCACAAAATTGCATTTGCAAGGACGCCAGCCAGTTTCGATAAAGTAAATTTGTTATGAACTTCTGAATTTTTGAATAAAATAAAACTGAAGATTGATAGTGAACAGTGGCATTTCTCAAGGTTTGCAAAAGGTCGCTTTCCAAGATCTGTTCATTTGCCAAAAGCTAAACTATACCTCAAGTAAATCGGGCAATAGCTTGATACTGCCTATTACGCTGAACAGGGCCAATGCGGCGTTCCAAATGACCATAGCATGTTTCAGCTTGAAAGCTTGTCGGTCGCGCATGAGATTTTGGCCAATTTTTAAAGCTGCGATATAAGTGGCGCTTATTCCGAATATTATAGTGCGATTTTCAGCAAACCATTTCATATGCGAGTCGGCGTCAAATAAGCCAGACTCAATACTTGAAGCAACAGTCATCCTTAAATTTATCTGAAGTAATATAAGATATTATACGAGATGAATTTACTTTTCAGACAAAGCTATGCTCTCAAAAGAACAATAGAAACGAAATTTACACTAGCAGACAGGAGTCGACAGACTGAGAGGTGCCGTGATCGCTGTCGCGAATATCCAATTCCTCTCTTGCATATCTCAACGCGTAGGAATAAAAGTTGCGCGGCAATAGGATTACACAGCCGCTCGCTACAACCTCCATCGCGCACCTCTTATAGTCGACCAATGGTGAACATGCCAATCAACTGATATGAATGAAAACTAAACATCAATTAAAGAATTGAATATAACCGCGTATTAGTGAGACTCAAGTTGGTATGAAATAGCTTACTACAATTGGAAGGCCAGGAGCCTAGGAAGAACTTTTTTCGAGCTAGCCAGCGGGCGCCGACTACCCACCTCGCCCTCCTTTGCTTCCGACGAGCCGTCCAAACCGCTGAAGACAACGTTTTTCGCGCGCAAGGCGTACTAGTGCAATCGATACGACAGACTCCGCTGTAGCTTCGCTCCTTTGCATTATCAGCTTATTCGCACGCTGATTGTGTCTGCAGAAACGAGGAAGCAATCACTGACGTAAATGAGCAAAGAAATTTGTCAGTTTTGGTCATTTGTGACCAATCGAGTCGAAAGGCGAGATGGCTTTTTTGTAATGGTACTCGTTACAGCACGCGCCGAAAACAATTGCGTCTCAAGAGGAATCCTGTCAATTTCGTTAATTACGGTACAGTGTCGATCAAACTGACTTTAGGGCCGTGGTGGCTAGTCGAGCGTGTAGGTTTGATTTGGTTGTTGTAAGTTTGGCGAGGCTTTGTACTTCTTTGTGTGTTGTGTGCTCATTCTAAGTGGAACAAGGCTCTTTTCACGATGTTATCCGACTGCTTGCTCATAATCTTTATCGCCATGGGTACTGCTCTTCTCGGAGAAGGTAAATTGTTGTGGACCTTTCTCGATTTGCTTTATCATTTCAGCGCCGAACTTATTTGAATTGTTCTTTTCTTTCTTTTGTAGGTCTCACCTATGTGCTCGTCTATCGCAGTGATCAGTACAAACGCCTCAAATCTGAGATTGAAAAGAAGACCAAGAAATGTAAGCTACCGTTCTCTTATTCGTTATAGTCATGATTTAACTATCATCTCTCCTCTTTTTGTACTACGACCCAATCATCAAATATATATATATATATATATATATATATATATATAAAGAGATAGTGTTTTACTGCGATCCATCTACATTGATAAAGTACGAGCGTAAGAGAATACTCATCAAAATACGATGCCGCTTGCATCGGGATGGGAGTGTACGAATAACTATACTGTTTGCAGTTTATTCGTACATGTTTGAGGAACTGTGAATTCCCGTTTTTCCTCTCATTTATTACGCATAATTTGCTTTCAGCAACCATATTCATTTTCATTTCAAGGACATTCTCTGTGGAGAGTGCCATAATAGATATACGCAAGGATACACATTTGAAGTATAAGATATAGAAGGGATGGGTCGAGGGTGAGATTAATATCAGTTAATATGTCATATTATTAAAATATCAGAAAGTAAAGCAATGGATCAATTGTGATGTGAGCACGATGAATTTTCTCACGCGCCTCCCAGCAGACTAATTAGTGCACTATCCTCATTTGCAACCCCAACAGTTTTGTCAAGTTCGCTTCAGCTTTCGTATTTCAAGTCTCCAGATTAACCCTCCAACTCGTTTCACCCAGTTCCTGAGATGTTTTGACTAGAATTGCTTAGAAAGCGTGTTGTTTCAGTGGAGAAACGCAAAGATCAGGTAGCGGACGCCGATCGCAACTCGAAGCGAAAGATTGAACGTGAGGAAGAACGGCTGAAGGCGACCAATCGCGATCTCTCTATGTTCAAGATGAAGTCCATGTTCGCCATTGGATTTGCGTTCACTGCGCTGCTCAGCACCTTTAGCAGCATGTCAGTTAAATACGGGGCATTTTGGGATCGTTATGAGGGAATAAATGAAGCGGGCCGATTGGTGTAGTGGTCTACACCTTTGCTCATCAGTCTCAAGGACGCGGGTTCAATTCCCGCTGAGGGCGGCCCTTCACCCAATCAAGGTGCTCATCCCTCCATGGGTTGGGGAATTGGTAGCAGCTATGCTGCGAATATACCGGCGACAGGCCGGCCGATTCTCACCAGTCGCATCAACCATGGCCCAAAGTCACATCGCGACAACGGGCCAGAGGAGCGGACCCCGCCACTCTGCGGGACAACCGCTTAGCGGACACTGCGAAAGCGGTACAAACGCTAAAGAAAAAAAATGAGGGAATAAATGAATTAAGATTTCGGGGGAAGTAAAGTTGTAACAGATTAGCTGTTTTACTTATCGTCAAATTTTTCAATCAGTAACAAAGATAAATAGAGGATACCATACAGCGCCAAATTTAAGCTTATCGTTAGTGCAGGCACCTTCAAGTAAATCCTTAGAGAAGACGGTTTTCCTGTTACAAATGAAGATATTTTGAGAGTAAAAGGATGTGTCAACTTTTGATCAAAAACGATTTCTTAGCTTAAAAAGTGTCATTTTTCAGCTTCGAAGGACGGGTCGTTGCCAAACTGCCTTTCATCCCGATCTCGTGGGTTCAGGGGCTGAGTCATCGCAATTTGCCTGGTGAAGACTTCACTGAATGCAGCTTCATCTTCCTCTACATTCTGTGTACCATGACCATTCGCCAGGTAGCTTTTAATCGGGCTAAAGGGCGACCGGTACGCGAAGGCTACCGTAATCGCAGGCGCGTGATTTGAATTGCATTACGTAAGAGTTTGTGGCCATAACAATGGCTTACGGTGCTATTTGAATGCAAACCTTGTAATCAGGCGAGAATCGCTTTAGGATCTCTCTCGTACCGGTCGCCCTTTAGCCCGATTAGGTAACTTTTGCTGCTTCGCATCGAATGGATGCTGGCTATTTGCCAAAAACTGGGGTCTGACGGCGGTTCTATGTTTTATTACTTCATAAGCATGTGATTGAATCAGAATTGTTGGTGATCTGGACCTCGGGCTGATCAGTGGGGTGTACGAGAATAAATTTTTCAGACATAAATGGGGTAAGAAAATGGTTTAAAATATTGGATGATTGCGTATGTTTAGGCTGAGGCCAGAATGTTGGATTAAGAGAGACTGTTTCTAAGAATCGAGCTTTTTGTTCAGAGTCTTGGCACAGTTTACAAAAAGGTCTCGGATTTTAATGAAATTTGTTATTCTGGCGTAGTTTGTGTCGGGATTTCCGAAAAACGCATCAGAATTTTTCGAAAATATTTTCGTGTCGAGATATGGCGGGAAATTTAAACTTGATGAGCTAACTATATTAGCAGTGTCAAATTCCTTGTTTCTGTATACCATTCGAAAGGAAATGTTGAGAGGAATCTGAGACTGATCGAAATATTAAAATTGGCTCAAAACTAAGAAAGTTATGCAAGAAAAAACAGGTCGCATTTTTTCACTTTTTAGTTTTTCGACTTTTTCGGCAAAAACTTGTTCACAATTCCTAAGTAAAAGTTACCCTAGGATTGTTCCCCTAGTTCTGGGCTATCCAACGGTGCCATAAAAAGTGCCAAAGTCGCGCACTTAAGATGTTCAATTTCAACTCAAAGTTGACCTGTGCCGAAATTACGGTAAAAACGGATTTACAGAACTTCAATAAGATGCCACCGAAATCAATATTTTTATATACCATTCGACTGGAAATGATGAGAGAAGTCCAATAATGTACACAGTTTTGAAATCGATGCAAAATTAGGAAAGTTATGCCAAAAAAGAAAAAGACCACATTTTCGCGTTGTTTGAGTTTAATACTTTTTAGTTTTTCGACTTTTTCGGCAAAAACTTGTTCACAATTCCTGAGCGAAAGTAACCCTAAGATTAATTTCCTGATTCTGGGCTATCCAACGGTGCCATAAAAAGTATCAAAGTCGCGCATGTACGATGTTCAATTTCAACTCAAAGTTGACCTATGCGAAAAGTACAGTAAGTCGTTTGTGCTGGAGGTGTTTTACATTTCAGCTCAAAGTCAGCGCATGACTATTTCGAATATTTTATCATTTTTGGTAGACGCCTTTTCAGATCTGCTCGCGTACAGTTACTCTACATCCATAGCATTCGTTACAAGCTGTCTTGTGATATATTTATTTAGAGAGAGTTATTCAACTGACGCCCGTTCAGTCCACCACACGCAGGTGGGCAGTGAAAAAGTTTTCATGCGTGTCAGTTTTGACGCGACTCTGAATATGTCTCCTTTAACAATGAAATAGTGATATGAATCAATTGCTATTATTAAGAGTAGGTCTGTTCTATAGTTCTATGTTAATCAAAAGTATTGTCATTTTCTAATTGACAACCTGTGACCGCTGGACTGAACTGACGTCAGTTGAACAACTTTCTCTATGCAAACATATCACAATACAGCTTATGACGCACGCTATTAAAGTGAGTAACTGTACGCGAGCAAATCTGAAAAGGCTTTAACCAAAACTTCCAAAAAAAACTCGAATTAAGCATGCGCCGACTTTCGACAAGGTTTGAGATTCCTTCAACACATACGACATACCGTACTTTTGCATGGGTAGCTTTGAGCTGAAATTGAACATCGTTCCTGCACGAGTTTGATACATTTTATGGCACCCTTGGATAGCCCAGAGTTCGGGGAGTAATCCTTGGGTAACTTTTACTTAGGGCATTCGACCAAGTTTTTGCCGAAAAAGTCGAAAAACTAAAAAGTTAAAAAATTCCAAAAAAGCGAATAAGCGGAATTTTTCATTGTCTATAACTTTTCTAATTTTGCACCGATTTCAAAACTGTGTACATTTTTGGACTTCTCTCATCATTTCTAGTCGAACGGTATACAAAAATATTGATTTTAGTGTCATCATCACGAATTTCTGAGAACCCGTTTTACCGTAATTTCGGCTCAGGTCAACTTTGAGCTGAAACTGAACATCGTTCCTGCACGAGTTTGATACTTTTTATGACACCGTTGGATAGCCCAGAGTCAGGAGAGTAATCCTAGGGTAACTTCCACTTAGGGCATCCGACCAAGTTTTTGCTGAAAAAGTCGAAAAACTGATAAGCAAAAAAATGCGACCTGTTCTTTCTTAAATAACTTTCTTAGTTTTGCACCAATTTTAAAATCTCGGTCAGTTTCAGATTCCTCTCAACATTTCCTTTCGAATGGTATACAGAAACAAGGATTTTGATTTTGTTACTATAGTTGTCTGATCAAGTTTAAATTTCCCGCCATATCTCGACACGAAAATATTTTCGAAAAATTCTGATACGTTTTTCGAAAATCCCGACCTCAACTACCCCAGGATAACAAATTTCATCGAAATCTGAGAACTTTTTGCTCATTGTGCCAAGGCTCTGAACAAAAAGCTCGATGCTTAGAAAAAGTCTCTCTTAATCATCTACTGCTCAGAGGAGTGTACAATAACTTGGTTTTAGTCGCGAATAAAACATACCACTAAGCAACTCGTCATACCTAGAGCGAATGCCACTGCCTAAGGAATATTCTCCAGACCTGAGCATATTCGTGGTTCCCCTTAAATCTGCGCAATTTTTCAAATAAGCCGCCACTTCAGCTGATCTTACAAGACGGAAAAAGCATAACGTCATTCAATACGAGTTTTGTACTGGAAGAACATACAAACTTCCCCTTCAAAGCCCCAAAACTCGAAAAGGTAGAACAAGTCCGCAACAATTGAACCGAAAGAAAGCTCATATTCCTAAATCAAGTGAAACCATACCGATCGGAACCGCGGCTAGCACAGAAAATGAAGTGGTGAAGGAAACGGCGCTGCCTGTCCAAAAGTCGTACGATTCCGGGACGGGGCATATTGGCGATGCACTGCGTTCAACGAAGGACGACTGATTGGCACACAGCGATTCCGTCGAGAAACGGAACACGTCCGTCTGGTTGACCAGAGGATCGCTCGCTTCCACCTCGCCGCTCACCACCGCACGAATCACCGACGATAACGATACTCCTCTCAGCGATTGAATTTCTTGCTCCGTAAATAGGCTAAAACGATGAGAAATTGCACAGTTACGGGTGAAGCTGTGAAGGAGTCGGGATCTCTCCGACCACGACTTAAGGAATTAACCCCGATCCCAATACAATTTAAAGTAGAAAGATAGAAGGACTAAGCCGAAAACAATGAGCTATATTTATAGCTAAAGGAGAATTGCGCTTCGGCGTAACAGCCCCCCCCACATAAATGACAAAATGGCACAAATATTGCAGATTCACCCCATTTCCTGAACCATCCTCACTCTTCATCTTAAGTTTGGCCTTTGCTTAGCCAAATCTCCACGCCTAAGCCTAAGAATAAAAAAACTGTCGCGAGTCTATATTACTTATCACAAATTATCTGCGAAAAAAGATCAAGGCACTCACCCGTTGAGCCGGTTTTCGAACCAGAAGCGATCACCATCTCGGATGCGCAGAAACTGATCGAGAATTATTCTGAAAAAGGTCGGTCCGGGGAACCCTCCACTGCTCTCGATCATTCCGCCGACGAAAAAGTCGATGTCGTCGATGTTGTTCCGATAGAACAAGCGCAAGCTGTCGAACAGCTGAAATCATCGGAGAATCAATGTTCGCAATGAGGCTATTTGTGAAATTAAGATTGATTAAGGATAATCAAAATTATTCGATTAGTTATGAGAAATAGAGTCAGACACCGTAGTTGACAGCGATGAGCTTGTTTTTCGGTGCAAAAACATCATTTTGCACAAAGAACGATAGTATGATTTTGTACGCGCGTAAATTAAAAGAAATAAGCGCTATAGCCTTTCAAGGCAAATTGCCGTAATGATTTTAAGATTTTTTGCTACTGAACATTAAATTTTAACAATAATTCTACACATAAACGACGAAAACTTTGACATAAGCGCAAACCAAAAAGTTTACCTTAGGGTCCTCTCGTTCCAACTGAGGGTTGATGTCGGAAAAGTTGGCGATGCGGGGGAGGCCGACGCGCTGGCGGACGGTGTTGAAGTCGGCGACGCCAAAGTCGCGTCCTCGTTCGATCGTCATCGCCGGCAAGTCGCTTACGGTCATGCGCATCCCGCCGAACAAATGGTCTACAAGCGTGTAATTACACTTCACAAGCGTGTAATTACACTCCACGTGCCTAATTCTTTGCTTAATATCTCCCCGACGGTCTTAGCTATTTAGCTCCGCTCCAGCTACGTGCCACAGAACTGCGACTGCAGTGTATTATTTGGGTTATTGTGAAGCTATTGAACCGTTCAGTATTTTCAGCGTGCTATTTTCGAAGTAATGATAAACAAAATAGAAAAGATGACGCAATCGATCTTCTATTTAACCCATGGGACGGTGGCTAATCGATCGATGGTTGCAATGGAACTAGAGGCATTTTCATGCAACGAAAGTGTCACACAATTAACGCGCTCACCTTTGACAGAGCTGGAGAACGTATGATCGCCCTTCTTTTGGGTCTGGGTGATAAGGCCGCGAAGTAGTCCCTCCATTCCATGTTGGGACATAACTCTCTGCAAGTATCATTGAACTCTTGGCTCCCATTGAGAAGGGAGCAGCCACTGTAAATATCGTTTATAATGGTATCGGTTAAAATAGTATAATGGGGAAAAGTTCATAAAAAACAACGGTGAAATTGTCCCTCGACTCCTTTACAGCTCTATATGACAGTAAACCGAGAAAAACTCGTAAAAATAACGGTGAAAGTGTCCCCGACCCCTTTACAGCTCTAATCTTTCGAAAAATGAAGCGCATACCGCAGAATCCCACCAGACTTGGCAGAGAGCGATGGTAGTAACGTTGCAGCCGGGGTTTCGAGCGTAGAAGCCCTCGGGAATGAGCGACTGACTGAAGCGAAACGCCGCAGCGGCAAACTCCACCGAAACGGCTGGATCGGTGCCTGGCTTGTAGCCGGTATATGCTGGCACGACGCCAACGCCCGTTTCTGACAGCAACAGCGGGATGTACTCGTACATTATGATGTTCTGCAACCGAAAATATCCACTGCTAAGCTTACAGATGACCTCATGTCAAATTGTAAACTGGCCTAAATAGTTGCGTTCAATAATATATATACTGTTTTCACTTTAATGAGGACATTTATAATTCATTCCTTTCAGCTGGAGATGATTAGAGCTCTCTATAGAGTTTCGCGAAGAAGATTTTACAGTATAAAATAAAAACGGCGTCCGAACGATCGGAGGACCACAAAAGGAGACAAGAATAATATGAGCGATCGTGTGAAAACTCGGTCAACCGCCCCCCCCTTATCGAATATTCAATGCTCAAAAGTAAAAGATAAATAAGTCTTGCTCTGTCAAATTTCACTCATCTTACGGTCATTTAGCCACGTATGTGTACTAAGCGCCGATTAGAGAGATCACCGTAGCCTATTCATTTTTATATGTTGCGATTATCGTTGCGAGTTATCTTCCCCAAAAAATCCCATATTATTAGCCCGTCGATCATTTCTTGCTGTCAAGTTGTTCTCCTCCACAAATTGCTAACTACAGCCAACTGTGTTTATAACGTCAGTTAAGGGGCCCGCCAAAGACAGCGACGTTATAACGGCAGTTGGCCCCTATACAAAACATAGTACACTTTGTCGGGACCGGAAAAGGACCGACGTTATAAAGACAGCGACGTTTTAGAGCCAGGCGTTATAAACACAGTTGACTGTACATTTATCAACGCGACCCTGTGACTCTCAATAATAATTACACGAGCATCATATGAAAGTCAAACCTGCCACGCAGCGATTAGAAACCTCCTCGCTCGCTGGAAGAGCTGCTCATCGTTCCAAGTCGGATGATCCCTAGCCAAATTATCCGCCAAGAAGTTGTGATAACGATGCATGAGGACGCTGATAGTCAAAAGCGGAGGATTCTGGTTGCTGTTGAAGTTGCCGATGACTGCAAAGACAAAGAAAGATTATAGTGAAGTGAGGATGGGGGGAGCGTACGGTAAAGCTTTTCCGGATTTAAAGGACGAGGGTAATCCATTGGTGTGGGCAGATTGAGCAAAAGGTCGTCGACGTCCATCGCTGGCGCTGTGCCAACTTTCTTCAATCGGCCGCCTTCGAATGACCGCAGCGCTTCCACCCACGGAGTCGACACGCCGTACACGAAGCTTCCGTCGATCCATGACGTCACGTGATTTATCTGCAAAAATACATTTGATCAGTTTCACATCGCGAAGTCCGACTTTGCTATATGCATTCTGTCACTTCGAGCAGTCGCAGTAATCGACTAAGATTTATTTGATCAGTCACTTTGTTTTATGATCGAGCGATTGTGCTACGACCGCTCATGTGCATTAGAGAACTACTAGGACGGTGGACATTGAATATGCACACCCCATTAAGCCACAACAGAACCGATACCTAAAACCTATGGAAACTGAAGAATACAGTCCTACTGTAAGTCATTTCAAACGAGTGCAACATTATGACGCGACAGAAACTGGCCGATTGAAGCCAAAAATCGCAACTGGCAACGAATAATGAAAGAATAGAAACGTACGGGGCGTCGAGGATTATTCATGTGCCATCCACTTTTGGGATCAAACTCGGCGCGAAAGAAGGGAGCGACTCGGAGGCTCTTCGCGTCGCAGGTGACAAAGTTCGTGGCGTTGTCGCGCTCGCACTCGCCAAAGTCCCCGATGTGCAGCCGGCGCACCTCAATCGGACATGTGACGTCACCCGACGACGCCGTCGTCGATGTTATCTCATCCGCTACCGCTTGGCCTAAATTTCACTTTAACCGATAATCTTACAGCATAGGTTATGTTCGTTATCTCTCAGCTTAAACAGAAGATCGTTCATCATAATTCATCACTTTTGCATTCAAATTCGTCATTTCTGCACATTATTAAAATGCTAGTTTGACGAACAGAATGCAAAATTGACTAAGTATGATGAAAGCTCCTTTAAATCTCCGCACTATCTCGCAAAACACCGCGCTCAACAAAGAGAATCAAATTTAACCAAAATTTGGTGCAATTTCAACGCCATTCAGTAGCAGTCGCTGGTCGATAAAACTACCAATACAATAGTACGATGGTAATAGTACAGCAAATAATAATGTAAAATGGTAGTGGCTACCGCCTGGCCTAAATAATTCTCCATACTATTAAGCAACTGTACTGTGCTCTACAAAATGAAACAAGTTCATCAGTTTTTTTAGTTGACCATCTTTTCGATTTAAGCTTCATAAAGACTATGATGAAAAATGAAGAAAACGACGAACCGAAGAAGGCGAAGAGAGCGGTGAGATTACTCGGCGAGCTTCGAGTCGCAGTGTGAAGAATTTTCGCGCTAATAAGTCCGGAAGACGGGCGATTCTTTCCCGCCGGGCTCGATACCAAATCATCATACGCAGGTGGGGCAGTATAAACGTAACCGCCTAAACATTTAATGTAAACAATCTTCTCTATTCAGCCAAATCGGCGTATTTGCCTCTAGTAGAAGTATTCAGCCACCATGCAGGCTGAATTATATTTAAACATACTTTTAACTATTCCCAAGGGCGTATTAGGATTGTTGAACCAGCCGTCGTATCGCTGGAATTCGTCGTTTTGAGCCGCCACAACAAGCAGACAAGCGCACAGCACTGTCCACAACGAAGATGCCATTATTTCACAGCCTTTGGGTTCTCTTTGTTCGCTATTTTTTATCGCGAATTGAGGTCACAAATTAATTGGCAAGGCGACTCGCCTCCTCATTTTCTTCCACTGAATTCAGTTTGCCAGACTTACGAGGGCCGTCGATGTGCTCGCCCGTACGAGTACGATATGCTCCACTTTCTAGATTGCATCATAATACGCCCCACGAGCATGCGTTGGTTTGTTACAGTATGCTGCCCATGTGCGTATGGTGTGTTATAACGTTATCTGAAAAGCGGGTCACATTGTATAAGGAGTGCAATGGTGCCTCGTTAAAAAGTTAAAGGTACGGTAAATATTCTGCGGCAGGTTTGAATTGAGTCGATTGTGTCTGTTTGTCGACCGAAATGCTTCGATCGACTGCTTTGATGTTCGATTCGTATGAGACATCCTAACATTTCCTTACGAAAACCACTGACTCATCCCTATTTACTTTTTTCAGCTGTTTGCCGGAAAGGGAATGAATTAATAGTGACTAACATCGTTCCAACTTGCTGACAGACTTGATATCAGTAAAATGGAGTTGCAATGCTTTTGCATCGCGCGAAATAAACGTGAGTAAGATACAGAAATTATTGAACAAAAATGCTGAATAAATGTAAAAGAGAAGTGAGATGTCGATCAAAATATTGACATTGGTCAACTGACAGCTCGTCCTCTGGATTATTTCAGTTTAACTGTCAGCCTCTACTTGCGATTGCGATTGAGATCCCTATCGTTTTGTGAAATTAGTCCCTGTGTGAGCTGTGCAACAATTTTTCAAGCTCAAAATTTGATCTTATCGAAAGGAGTACTTCCCATGTTATCAATGCTCAACATAGGTAGGGACTATTAAAAATTTCCTAACCAAACTTCCCAACCGTTTTAAAAGCTGAACAAGGTTCCAGTTAGCGCGGGTCACGTGATCCATTAACGCTCGTGAATGAATTGCAGAAGAAATGAGCAAACATTTCTTACATATGAAGTTGAAAAATTTAGTATTATATTATAATTCGATATATTTTGCCTACAACAGTGCTCTTCTTCCTCTGCTTCGGCACAAGTTTACCTTCTTAGGGGCTTAGCATTAAGTTTTGAGTTGAGTAATTCAAGCCACACCCAGACACACCTAGCTCTCAGTTAGCAGTCCCTACTGTTTACCGCATGCTGTATCTGCAACATTCACTGAGGAACTAGGGGCACGAAGTCTTGTCAGCCCCTCTTCACCCCTTCCCTGCCTATCTTAGATCTTGCCCCATGGGTGTTGTTGCAAACAATTCCGCTAAGTGCTAAGGATCATTGATTGTAAGGCTTTTGCGGGCACGCTGGCCCCTTCTTGCCCTTTATCTCATATTGCCACTATCGGGCACTGACATGCCATTGCGATGGTGACTCCCCTCCCGTGCGCCACTGTTCTAAAAAAATATTTGCTGAATTTATTCCACAGCATACATTTCATATTTCACAAGCCTTGCACAACTTGCAAGTTACAATGGCTGACCATACTTACACTTATAACTTCCTATATATTAAATTTGACAGACAACATACCAATTTTTAATTCTTATTTCATTAAAGAAGAGAGTCATACAATAAACGCTGAGCCCTCAATTCATCAATCGCTTAAAATACTTGAGAATGCCTTGCCCTTTGTTAGACATTTCTTTAAGGGCCGATTGTGCATCTGCATCCCCTTGTTTCGCTGATTTTCTAAACCATTTGATAGCTTCTTCGTCTGACTGCGGCACACCATGCCCATTTCTGTACATCAATCCCAAGTTATATTGCGCACGTGCATATCCTTGTTCCGCTGATTTTGTATACCAGTTGACAGCTTCTTCTTCAGATAGAGGAATGTCTCTACTATTCCTATACATCCATCCGAGATTAAATTGCGCAATTTCATGCCCTTGTTCTGCTGCTTCTGTGTACCATTTGACGGCTTCTTCATCAGATTGAGGTACGCCTTTACCATTTAAATACATATCTCCCAGAATATTTTGTGCAGCCGCATTCCCTTGCTCTGCTGGCTTTCTAAACCATTCGACGGCTTCTTCCTCTGATTGAGGAACGCCTCTACCTTCAATATACATATTAACCAGGTAATATTGTACATTCTCATTTCCTTGATCTGCTGACTTTCTGAACCATTTGACAGCTTCTTCATCGGATTGAGGTACACCTCTACCATATAAATACATATCTCCTAGGTTAGCTTGCCCATGTAAAAATCCTTGTTCTGCTGATTTTGTGTACCACTTGACGGCTTCTGCATCGGACTGAGGCACACCTTTGGCATTAAAATACATATCTCCCAGGATATTTTGTGCAGCCGCATTCCCTTGCTCTGCTGGCTTTCTAAACCATTTGACAACCTCTTCGTTTGATTGAGGTACGCCTCTATCTTCACAATACATATATACCAGGTAATCTTGTGCATTCTCATTCCCTTGATCTGCTGACTTTCTGTACCATTTGACAGCTTCTTCATCGGATTGAGGCACGCCTTTCCCCTCATCATACATAAGTCCTAGACGACATTGCGCAATTGCATTTCCTTGATCTGCTGACTTTCTGAACCATTTGACAGCTTCTTCATCTGATTGAGGCACGCCTCTACCATTTAAATACATATCTCCCAGATTACATTGTCCATGTATAAATCCTTGTTCTGCTGATTTTCTGTACCATTTGACAGCTCCTTCATCTGATTGAGGCACGCCTCTACCATTTAAAAACATATCTCCCAGGACATTTTGTGCAGCCGCATTTCCTTGTTCTGCTGGCTTTCTGAACCATTTGATAACTTCTTCGTTTGATTGTGGCACACCTTTACCTTCAAAATACATATTTACTAGGCGATTCTGTGCAATCGCATTCCCTTGATTTGCTGATTTTCTGTACCATTTGGCAGCTTCTTCGTAGGATTGAGGCACGCCTTTCCCCTCATCATATACCGACCCCATGATAAACTGCGCATGCACATGTCCTTGTCCTGCTGCTTTTCTGAACCATTTGACTGCTTCTTCATATGAATGTGGTATGCCCTTACCATTCGTATACAAAATACCCAAGCAACACTGAGAATCTGCAAATCCCAGTTCTGCTGATTTTCTGTACCACTTGAAAGCTTCTTCGTTTGATTGAGTCACACCTTCGCCATTATAGTACACATTTCCCATGTTCCATTGTGCATTTGCATGGCCTTGTTCTGCTGCTTTTCTGAACCACTTGACTGCTTCTTCATATGACTGAGGCACGCTTTGCCCATTAAAATACATATTACCCAAATTCCATTGTGCATTTGCATGTCCTAGTTCTGCTTCTTTCCTGTATGAACTGAAATTTTCTTCAACTTTGGGAATGCTGCGGTATTCCTCATTATTGCTACTTTCATTGTAAGGTGTCAGTAGTTTGAAAAGATTTCCCATGCTTTTTAACAAATCAGCTGACTCTGCATTGTCCACTACACCAAGATTTCTGAGACCAGTGGCGCCGGCGGCTTTATGATTGTTTTCTATTGAATGGAAGAGGGGGATTTCATTATTGAACTTTTTTCTACTACCAAATTCACTAGTTGTTATATTTTTTGCGACGTCATGTGCAAGCGCGAGTACCTTATCAGCACTTGGGCGCAATTTGTAGTCAATAATAAACATAGAATCAAGTAATTTCTTCATCTCATTACTAGCTGTTGGTAGTAATAGGTCACCAGAATATTTTAAGGGATTGAGCGAGGTTACTGATGATCGTTGTATTAGTTCTATGAGACTTAAATTTTTATACGGTGGTTCAGCGCTGATCATTTGCACTAACGTACATGCCAGTGACCTGAAAGCAATGAATTTTATATGTAATTTATGTAAAAAAGAGACACTGACCAGATGTCTGAATTTCTGCCATATGCTTCTGGTTTATTCACTGTTTGAATTATTTCTGGCGCATGGAAAAGATGAGTTCCCACAAATGACTTTGGGGCAGTTGATAGATTTGTTTTTGAACCATTATCTATGATTAGGTTGATGGCTAATCCAAAGTCAGCCAATTTAACGTTGTATTCTGCTGTGAGTAGCAAGTTTTCGCCTGAAAAGTTCTACGTCTTGCTTTATAATTGATCTTTTAGAGATTCAACGAACAAAACTCTCCTACCTAAGACTTTCCCTAAACTGATTTCTGTTCTGGCATTTATCAAAATCTGATATCATATAGTTAAATTAAAATAAAATACTTTACATTTTATGTCGCGATGAACGATTGCTGGTCTTCTGCTGTGCAAGTATACGAGCCCTTCAACTGCTTGAATAATATAATTCATTGCTTTCACTTCTGATAGGTATCCTTTTTCATTGATTTCATCTTTCACTGATCCTATCATGGCTTCCATAAAAATAATCATTTGACTTTGATCCAGGTAAAATCCATAAAATTTAATAACTCTTTCATGGTCAAGTTGATGTAGTATTTTAATTTCGCCAAGAGCGTTACTTAAGTACTAAAAACTGAATGGTTTTCATTATCAAAGATATATTGAAAGCCTTGTTAAGATGTTATCATGCTGCCCAAATGTGTTCTTGCTTTGCAATTTACAAAATGAAATTAGCTACCTACCCTTTTCAGCTGACTTTCTTCTTCTGGTGAATTGTTTTCTAGGTTTATTTTTGGCTTCTTACCGGCACGAAGAGATCCATCTTCTAATTTAAAGAGCAAAACCTTTCCATAAGCTCCTTTACCAATTTGACCTATTTGTTCTGGAATTTTATTCACTCTAATGTTTTCTAGTTGTCCCAATTCTTCTTCTCTGATGAGGGACTCAAGGCTACATTTTTTCGTAGTAGACATCAGTTTAGTTGCCCACATTGGCAGTGCACTATAATTACAGACTTGAGCGAGCAGCAGATACCATTTATGACAATTTATTAAATAATGAGACAGCGCTTTTACACGGTGGGTCAAAAATGAAATTATGAACTCACATTTTGTAAGAAGTGGTGGGCACGATAAAAAATTATTATTAAGGATAGCCTATGGTGTGTCTCCTAGCAGTAATATTTTATCTTCACATTTCCTACAAGATGCGAATTTACAATTTTTTGAACTGTCGCAAATAATTATCGGCAATCGATTTCAGACTTGTTATCACTAAAATGTACGTTTGGACCGTTGCGATTTGAGCTGAGACTAAAAGTGGTAGCGCTGACAAACAAAACTTTGAAGGGCGCCTGAATCAGTTTTCTACCATTGATTTGACTTCACTGTCCCCTTATCGCATTTGTTCCGTAATGGAAAGTTTATTAAATGAAAAGTTGAACAATATTTTAGTTTTAACAAGAAAGAGATTTCATGACAGTCAGATAAGCGTGGATTATGTAAATATGCACAACAATTTATTAAATCAAGCTGCGCTAAAGATACCGACGAATTTCATAAATCTAAAATTTTGGATTTCCGGACAAAAGGTCGAGATAATTTGGTCGAGGTAAAAAAGGTCGAGGAAAAAAATAGTCGTGGGGAAAAATGGTCGAGGGGAATAAACGTCGAGGTAGAAAAGGTCGAGGAGAAAAAACGTCGAGGCGCTTTGAGTTCAATGGTAGAAATAGGAAAGCCAGCATTAAAGGACTAATGCGCAGTCGGTTAAACTTAATCGTTTGCTACTTTGAAGTTGCTGTTGTTCTTGTCCTTTGCTGCCTATTAGCTACTTATATACCGGTCACTCTGGGGTCTGGTGCGCAATACTCCTGCGCAACATTTGATTTTTTGATTTTGCCGCCATATATCCGGTTGCCACGCGTACTTCACTATGCTTATTAGACCTCGATGTGGTAATATATTTAATGAAGCGCAGGATACGGTAAATGTGCGGTATTAACGCGCGACATTGCTTTGCTTAACTTTGCTGCATTGTGAAGTCTCGACATTATTAATCATAAAAAATATTCACTCGACATTTGATGTCTTCACTATTTAGATCTCGACCTTTTTCCCCTCGACGTTTTTTCTCCTCGACCTTTTCTACCTCGACGTTTATTCCCCTCGACCATTTTTCCCCTCGACTATTTTTTTCCTCGACCTTTTTTACCTCGACCAAATTATCTCGACCTTTTTTACCTGGGCGTGCCTGTTTGCTTGTGTATGGACAATCTATATTTCGGGCACATTAGGTAGTAGGCGGTCCTGGTCGAACTAATTTTGCATATCTTAAGAGTAAGTACCATACCCGACCCTTGCTTCTACCGATCCGCTTCAGTAAAGATTATTGATGAATACCTCAAAATTCTGCCAAAATTTGGAATTTCGTTGCTTTCCACATTTTCAAAGAAGTTTGAGAGTATTCACGCTCTGTGCACAAGGGCAAAGTCCCAGTGCTCTTGCCCTCGAGGCAACTTTAAATAACATTGGTCGCATATTTTTCTTTGACTATGAGGCTGTACTAATATTCTGAATAATCGATATTGTGGACTCGATGGCGAACATAATTTTAGCATTCACAGTTCCTGAGAAGATTTGACACGTGTAACTCTAAGACAGGAATCGAAATTCTGCGCCGATTAGCAACTCTAGCGACGCACCCTCACAGGAGTACCACAGAAGATCTCTCAAAAATATGTGGCGAGTTAGAGCAACATTTTTCGCTATTAATCATAATTAAATCTTGCTTTAAAGACATATCAGATTATGAATACGCAAGTCCTAAATTGGAATTCTTACCCAGCAGCATAATAATCACCAATATAGACGTTTCCTCCATAAACTGGACCACCCACCATCCTGCCCTTGTTATCTTGGTTGTTAAACGTATAGCTGCAAAATTCACTCGAAATTATAACTAGCCCTTTTCGGCGAACAAATTTTATATCAGCAAAGTCGGTAAAATACAAAAACACTAACGTGACTGACTGACGCCACCCCTTGCGTGCCATCGTCGTTTTCTTTGTGCAATTTAACAGCTCAACCGTACTCAATCTATCCATCGACCTGTGATTGGTTCATTATCCAATTTTTAACCGTACTTGTTTCTCATTTAGAATGAAAATGAAAGTAACTCTAAAGTAGGTAAACTAAGGTGAAGTGAGCGAATTATACTTATAAGCAATCTTCGGGATGTAGCTAATACGCAAAACAAGTAGAAATAGACGAAGAGTTGCAAAATACCATTAATTACAAATTTCAAATTTAGTTGTTTAAAGAGGCTTCAAAATAATTTGTTACATACATACTGGTGATAAGATAAAACAAAAACGATGAGGACAGATTATTAGAAATGAATGATTATAAAATTGACGGGGCGCGGACGGATCTCCGACCTGGACATTTCTCCGACTAGGACATTTCTCCGACCGGACAGTTCTCCGACAGACATTTCTCCGACCGGATAATTCTCCGACAGAAATTTAACCCCCCCGGACAGTTCTCCGACAGACTATTCTCCGATCGGACATTTCTCCGACATGATAATTTTTTAATGATATGAAGCAGGAGATGCTTGGGTAGTACTGTATCTTGCGAGTGTTGCCCCATTGAGGTCAAATAAGCTACTGACCGCGCTGAATAATACGCGGCAACCGGAAATGTGGCAACATTTTTGAATGAAGCGCGGCAAACGGAAGAGTAAGCTGGATATAAGCTTCGAACGGTGAGCAAGAGAATCGTTGTCTGAATGATGCTCGCTCTTTTTCATATATTTGTCCATTGTTATTTTACTCTTACGATGCTCCACTTTTCCTATGTAACGTTTTTCTACCGTTGCTCCCTTATTTGAATAAGAAGATAGCTAACCTACGAACGATCGTTCATTCGCAAGCAGATTAGTCGAGTCGGAGAAATATCATAAGTAAGCCAAAGTTAGTCCGGTCGGAGAATTGTCCGGGGGGGGGGGTTAAATTTCTGTCGGAGAATTGTCCGGTCGGAGAAGTGACCGCTCGGAGAACTGTCCGGTCGGAGAACTGTCCAAGTCGGAGATATATCCGCCTCCCAAAATTGACATGTAAGATTTGTGCTACAAAGAGCAAATCTAGAGGATATGTAACTATTTCATGCATCTCTTGTTTAATGCTAATTAGCGGCGACCATTCAGTTATTTCGTGTTTTTTCATTTTCAGACTCACTGAAATCGCTATAAATTAACGAATAAGTAAACGAAATATTATTCCTTGATTAGTTGTTATCGTTATTCCGTAGAAGTATGCAACCGGCAGCATTTACAAAGTTAAGAATATTCGACTTTATTTAGTAATGTATTATAGCATCATTGATACTAATAAACAAACTATTTACTTAGTTATTTAAATTAAAATAGTGAATAATAGTGAATATTGAATGATATATTTTTCGGTAAATCTAAGTTCATACAGTAGTATGGCTACTGTTTGTCTTCTTTTCTATCTGTTTAGATTGCAAAAATATTCTTTTTGTTCTTATTTAATTGAAAAATTTTATCTGTGTGTAAGAAATTTTTTTATTTCGCTGAGAAATTATAGCAAGCGCAATTTAAAGTTGCTTATATATCTATGACTAAGACAAAGTTACCCTACTTCACACATATCTTTTGCTTCAGATGTTTGCTTTTGGAGGTCATTCACGTTTTTATAGTCATATCAGCAACTAAAGATGGGAAACAAAGGAGCGCTGTACTACCTTTTACGCAGTAGTAAAATAGTTTGGTTAGCTGCAAAGTGTCTACTCTTGTTAGGGATTATTAAGTTATTGATAAGTTCACAGTTTATGAACATGAATTTTATTCTCAAAGATTACCTAGTGCGATTAACTCATATATATTTAAGATAATTAGTAATAAATGCTATTGAAATAATGGCAGCGAATTGTATAGGATCACGGAAAAAGTGATAGAGCTGCATTCATTCTTTATATAGGAGGAAGGAGCGCTTGAAACAAATGATTAGTAGCTCTATGATTCTCTGTAAACCGCGTCTTTTTAATTCAAATTACAACCGTTTTCCTCTTCATTAGCGATTACTTTATGGGAAATATTACATGGTCTGTGCCTACCTCAAGTTTTTGCGTTCGGCAATTGCTTTTCTTTCTTTGATAAGTTTGCTGAAAATATTTTTTTGATCCGTTTCTGTCAAACTTTTCATGAAGCAGCTGAATGCTTCTGGACCATATTGCCGAACAATATCGACTAATATTTGGTTTCTCTCATTTCGTGTCTCCTTTGCCTAAAGCGACTTACTGATATAAAATTTCGTTACCCAAAAAACTTACATGTATTGTATCTACTTGAGGTTCATTTAAAATGTTATTTTTTTGCAGGTGAACAATCACACCATCAACAGTCAGATTATCGCAAAGAAACTGAAGACAACTTGTGAGACATTCTTTATTCAGTGAATCATCATTGAACTCGAAATCCTCGTCACTTTTTCTCAATGATCTTTCATCTGCATTCTGAGCATGTGTAAATGACACTTCCTCAGGTATGGAGCATTCTTCTTGTTTTTCTCTACCAGAGTTTTCTTGCTTATATTCTTGAGCATTGGAGGGTGAAGCATTTTGAGGCCTTTCACTTGATGCCATTTCCAAAAGAATGTTAGAAACTTGAAGTTGCTGACGATGAAATCGACGAATTCTGTTGAATTACAAGCAATTTTAACAAAATTTAATGCTAGTAAAGTTTATTGAGTGTCATAACAGAGCACTGTGCGTAGTCGCTATGCATCTGATTCACACATTTAGGAGGTGCTCACTTGCATGTGCGTGTTATCAGTGAGAGATCAAAAGTAAACGAATGCTCAGGTGATTGGGTGCCTATTTGCTCATATAACAATTCCAACAAGCAAGCGCCATGTTTTTGCGTTAGACAGAATTGGGCAGTTTTCCAAAATGAAAAACTCTCGTGTTGCATAAACTCGCATTCGAATGAAAATAGTAGAAGTCACAGTTGATTTATTGCGATCTCAAATTCATATTCTTTTCATTTTCTCTTACTGCCTGATATTGAGAAGATTTTATTTGTGAGCGTGCTTGTAAAAGTTTGACAAAATACTATCTGGAACACTGACGATATCGCAGAATGAACCAAAACTTTAAAAGATCCTCATAAGTTTTCCCAGAGTATGAAGAATAGAATTAAACAATGGACAAACTTCACTCATGCCAGCTAAGGCACATTTGTAAGCTATAGGTCGTCAAATTCTGTCCAGCGATTCGCATGATCCGACTTTTTGCTCCCATCACTTATATCTGCACAAGAAGGAAATTAGGAACGAGACTGTGCTATCTCGCACACCCTGCTACATTTCATGAAGAAAAGTAAATAAAAACCAGACTGTGTGCTACCGCGTTCGGTTAATTTGAACAAGCCTTTTCATATGACGTGTTTCAGTTTGCTGTACTGGCGCCAGGCGCAAAGCTAGAACCGACTAGCTGGAGGAAAGGAAGAAATCAAGGCACAGATATTACGTTGAAAAAAGTGAAGAAATTTTAGTATGACTGTTGTAGCGTGAAAGTGTCGGTCCGGAGCGGAGAGAGGGAAGTCAGTTTATAGCGGAACAGTAACAGTAACGAGAGACAAGAGAGTTAGGTCTGGCCTAAACGGTGAGCGCGAGAAAAGCGAAGCATGCGAGCGAACCTAGCGAGATACAATAGAGAGACGGCAATCGACAGAATACCAGGATCCAACGTGGATCCGGATGGCCGCGAGATTCAAATATAATATCACGCGGTGTCGCGCTCCAACAATGACTATCACGAACAACTGCAAAAGGATATTGGTTACTGATGCATTTTTTCCCTGCAATAAATTTATTTTTGAGTAACACTTTGTAACCACCCCTCTTATTTGTGATAGATTTCATGGGAGGTGAAAGGATATTAGTATGCAGGTAATATTTGAAGTGTCTGTCGTTTAGTTTCTCTTCTCGCACAAAATCTTCTCATCAGTACTCTTTGAATCTCGAATGAATTAAGTTGCTTCATTGCGCAAGTCTATTCTCTGTCACAATTTAACTTGAGCGGAAGCATTTGCATACGTCCAGTCTCAGTTGAAGACTGAAAAATCATTAGAAACTCTTTCCGATAATTAGATCGCAAGTGATCACAGGCGATTCTTGCCAATCCTTCTTAATACTATCCACTACCGCATGACTTCACATCTGCATTTGTTATTCGCTATTCGGCGATGCATAAAGTCTTCAGCCGGAAAATCTGCAGCTGATATCTCTTCGGAAAAGCTGAATTACACAGAAGAGCGCAAATAACTGTCGTCAGATTTTTATAAAGCTTGGCATGTTTTTGACTGAAAGACACTAAGAGAGCTTATTTAAAAGCTGGGGAAATGTTCTCTCTCGCTTCTCTCATTAATCACGTGTCTGAGGTAGTCAATTCGAAGGCATTTTTTGCAAAGAGTGAACACATCAACGGCTGATTTGGTATCAACCAATAAGTGCCTAACCTCTTACCCTCGTCGTTGCGATCAAATGAATTATACTTGCCCTATCGGTTCAGTCCAGTCTTTCTGCAAAAATCGACAGTTTTACATGATTTTTAGCTCCTTTCTTCATTAGTTGCCCAGAAACTGGGAACATTTCTTAACTTGATAAACGTTCAGATTGGTTAGTCTATCGCTTTTGAGAGATGCTGTTATCCAAAATAACTTAGCTGCAATTTTTTGTGCCTTGTTTAGTTGTAGAGATGGCACTGCTAGAATTAATAAAACAAGCTCAAACGAAATTTCCCATCGAATTCATTTCAACTTCAATACACCTACACTTACTTCAGCTTGAGAGATTCGTAATCTTTCTCTTCATAGAGAACTAAACATGATTAAATGCTTTCTCTAAAATTGAATTAACTGAAATCTTACATGATGTCCGACGACCCCTCTAATAATATGCATGGTAGCTTGATCGAATTCTTGCATCTAATTGTTGACCACTTCTTGACGATATATTAAGCCCGACGTCGATGAGAGTAATGCTCACGTGTCACTTTCAAAGGACCTTCATATCTACAACAGAGTATGGGTTCAACAGATATCGCCATGGAACCGAAAGAAAGCCATCAGACTTCACCAGTTCAGCCAAAGCTTGTGGTAAACCATGTCCTTAACACTCTTGTCAACTTAAAGATCGGTCCTTCGAGTAGCTCATTGAAATCAGTAATACCATCGTTCTTGAAGATTGTTTTCTGGTTAGCGGTTTACCTTCTCGGCAGCTATCTGACCATAAATTCGTGTCTGAGTATGCTAAAGGAGTATTCACGCGCTCCCATTCTGACGCGCGTGATGGCCAATATGAGTAGAACGGTACCGCTGCCTAATATAACCGTTTGTGTGCCCTTCAATGCGGAACGGATGTTTCCGCATACATCATCAAAAACAACACTGTATTCCGACTCGATGGAAGATTTCTTTGCCAAAACCAGCGAAAACGGTAGATTTAATGCAACGAATTATATCGTGGAATGGAAAAGGCAGAATTACACAGAAGTGATTTACAATCTTTACAATCCGACGCTTTTCATTCTTCATAAATATCTTACGATCATGTATGAGGCAGAATATCTGCGTGAAACGATGAAGAATCCTTTCGAAAGTCTGTTCTGGCAAGCGGAATCAGATCAAAGAGGTGCTCTGTTGAATATTTTAGTGCCACGAATTGAAAACATGAGCATTACAACTGACGAAATTAAATATATTTTTGTCGAGCATTTCAAAATGGGCCCTGTTTTTGATAACGGATACGAATACAGAGAATTTTTATTTTGCATATATAGCTATGTCAACGACTTGTACGGAAGTCGATGCGGTTTCTTCGATACAATATCTTATCTGGATCACAATCAGATTTGCTTCAAACTGCACAATAAGACTCTTCAAGCAGATGATGCGACTTCTAAGAATATGTATATAGGCATCTTTGATAAAACAAGAGTCATCAAAAATACTGGTAGGAAAATAATATTCAACTTCAACGAAGATGCGACGCCACCAAATTTTGCTGCAGCTGCAGATGCGAGCAGTATCATTGAACTGATATCTAGTGAAAGAATAGAAGCATATTTCGATTATCAGGTAAGGACACAGAAACTCAAAAGCGATTGTCACTCTTAGTAACTAAGTTTAACCGAAAAATCGTGAAATGTTGATTTACTATAAAATTAAAAGGGTTAAACTTAAAATGAATGTCCGCCGGGTTTCTTCGATAAAAAATTGCCAAATATGGGCACAGAGAGCTATCATTCAACGATGAAAATTTTGATCATATACCTGAAATTTCTACATAATATATTACATAATGAGACAATAAAACTAGCCTAACTACACTCATTTGTAGCAACGAAAATTTTTTATTTTTTTATAAAGATATTGGCTCATGATTGATTCATTTCCAAGATATTAGCAATGTGCACAAAAATTTTATTTTTCGAACAGAATATTCGAAGTTTTTACTTATATTTTGAATTGGATCAATAGCAGATGTATCTAATTATCCTTCAGATAGGCCTAAAGAAAGAACGATAAAACTGCATACTTTGCCAGTCCCGAAACACCTCTTTGATGCAACTGTGCTTTACGAGATGATACTGTTTGCAGAGCGTTTATAGTGGAATATCACGAATGTTAGATGGAAAATTGAGCTGCTCACATCAGATCCGTCGCGAATGTGAGGAAAAGTGTAGGAGAGAACTCATTAAAAAAATATGCGGCTGTACACCTGCTACTTTTTCGACTGGACAAAATGACAAAAATAAATGCACATTTGTGCATTATGAAAAATGCCTGAACTATTCCGGCAGAGAAGATGAGGAATGCCGAAAAAATTGTTCCGCCATTAGTTGTAAACAATTGAACTACAAAATAAGCAAACCATCGAGTGCGGGACGCGCTGATCTCCTTACGGAGCTCAAAATAACGCTCAATAAATATGATTATTTAATCTATGAAGAGTATTTCAAGTGGACAGAACAGGACCTTATTGCTGCTATTGGAGGGGCGTTAGGAATTTGGCTTGGCATTGATTTCGTTGTCCTGATTCGACTCATATCTGCCCTAGTGGCGAAGATTTTTCTCAAAATTTTTCCATTGGCTAATCTAGAAGCGGAAACGAGCAAAGGCAATCAGTTAAATTTCAATGAATCAGCCATCAAAAAACTATGTACCGCATTAAACATTAAACTTCCGTCACAGTTTACGCTGGCGTCTTTTATTACGTGGTCGATTGCAAAGGTTCTTTGGGCGGCAGTTTATCTAATCGGTGGCGTCTTCACGGCAATATTTTGCTTTCGGCTCTGTGAGCAGTATGCAAGCGGTGAGACGAAAACTAGCATTCAACTATCTCTCAAAAGATCGATCACATTGCCTCCCGCTACCCTTTGCATCAGTAGCAATATATACTACTATAATATTAATCCCAGTTTTGCGCCGTTAAGCAAATACACAGACGCATTAAGCGACTATCTAAACCAAAAGAACTTCAGTAAGGAAAGCATTCTTCAATATGGTGGCGATGGTTCAAGTTGGCCACATGTAATGATCTTTGTAGTTTACAAGTACTTGAGCGTCTTCAGTTATTTTGAATACTCTAATCCATTTTACGATATAACTGACAGACCTAGATTCTTAATCAAGAAATGGCGTGGAATGGCTGTTTTTAATTACTTTACGTATATTGACTGGACTGATAATTACTGTAACAAATTTTCGAAAAACGGTGAATATAACCATTCTTCAAATTCTTCTTCTGATTCCTACTCTGAATGTCTAGGTAAGTTAACCAAACGGGTTTGTAAAACTAGAGAAAAGATTGGTAAGTTAGCGACAGATAATATTGCCACAAATTTTATTTCTTCTTTAAAATTAATTTTGCCTGCAGTTGCCTAATTAATTTCCCATTTCAACAGCAAATTACTTAATAGAACAATTTCTTTAAAATTTTATAACGAAATAGTAAAAAGTTAAAATTATATCATAGAAATATTTTATCAACTGTAACATCTCACTAGGTCTTTGGTTGGTGTCTCGACGGCGAGCGGTCGGCTCTCTTGCCGCTCTCTCGCGCGCTCGATAACCCAAACAAATCCCCGCTCCAACACGCTGTTGC
>NIUQ01000467.1:0-49569 GCA_002796945.1 Plectus sambesii | reverse complement strand
AGGAAGCCATACCTTTCGCCGAAAAAGTACAAGTTGGTGCCTAGTTTCGACGATAGCGATCGGCAACAACGTTCAACTTCTTCGAGCACCTGCAGCAGCAAAGATGAAAGATGGCGTGTTGAGTGAATGACGGAAGTTGCTTACCTGTTCAATGGTTCGATCGGCCCAACCGAAACTGCGCAGCTTATTGCACACCTGGCGACCTTTGAGACTCGGCAATATTGAGCTAAGTGGCCAAGGATACACTGATCCGTAGCGTCGCTTTGTCACAACGCGCAACGTCGGCTCGTGCATCCAGCTGATGTACATCTGTGCGAAACATTGGAAAGCGTCAAACGGCAATAACTGCGCAACACAGCAATGAACATATCTTAAGCTGCCAAGAACGAATGTATCCACAAATTTCGTTGCTCCAACTTAAAAACAGTTCGCAAATAAAGATTTTTTGCAATCCCTAGCGCTGCAACTGCCTCAAATACATCACTGCTCACCTCGGCATTCTTCAGCACTTCCTCGAGTAGACATATGTGTGCGTGCAGTTCGCCAATCTCGACATCAGTCAGTCCATCGGACAACTTCACTCCCTGCAAGCAAACATATTGCTCAATAAGGCTTTTATTAACAGAGTGATGACGCTCGCGTGTAACAGTGACCCAGAATGCATGCAATCAAAACGCACCTTTTTAGCGACAAGATCAACGATAGGAAGATAATCGGCAACAACCAGCCGGCCAACCTTCAGAAAAGGCACTTCACCTGAAAAAAGCATTTAACACACGAAGAATGTGGCGGCATTGAAGAAACCAAACCAGAAGGGGACATGTGCTCGGCGTTGGGTCGCTGCTCTATTTTGAACGGCAAGTTGCACATTTTTAGAAACGCCCGCGCACTCAAGCACTCTGCGTACTGGTACAGAAGCGCCTGCTCGTCTGCAAATACTCCATCATGGTGCAGCCAATTAATGAGCAAGAACGAACTCTCGTATGGTCCGAATAAAGCGGCGTCGTCCCAATTGTCGTCGACGTTCATCGCCAATTCATCGTTCAGTAAATCCGTGAAAAACGATCGATCCATTGCGGCTGACTCGATTACGAGCTCTTTAAGCAGACAAATCAGCTGCTTTCTTCTTCTTTTTCGGTTTTCAAAATGTTAGCAGGCTGCAGAAAGTTTTTTGCAACTGAACGATTCTTTCGGTTCTGTAGCACTATAATTTCCTATTATCCGCTTGGGACGCACAGCGGTTAAACAATGGCACTATATCGGCCACTACCACAACGCAAGCTAATTTGGACATCAATTCTTTGGTTACGGTGCTGAACGCAAATAAGGCTGAAATAAGGGGCGTAATATGTAGCTACCAGAGCTTCCAATTCCAGGCCTTCCGATTGTACTGACGATCTCTCTCTCTCTTTAGATTCTGTATGTATCTGCGTTCTCTTTTCTTGCATTTATGAGCACAGTTAAACACATATCGCCCACTGTAGAGGTTAATTGCAAGGTCAGTAACTCGTGTATAACGTGTCACCACACTGAAACGGGGATTGATAGCTGATAGAACCCCCTTGAAGAATAAAAGTGGTCTCCAACTGGACGAAATGCTTCGATGCGACGCCACCGACGACGTTCAACGCTCTTGACAATTGATTCGACCGGTTCTAGAACGCCATCGAGCGGCGATTTTCAAATAGAAATTCTAACGCGTTTCATTCCTTTGATAGAAACAAGATAAGATAGCTTATTTTTTACTGCTATCATTATAACAAGCCAACAACAACAACTTTGACGGATATAACCAACATTGGCCACATATGACCAGTATCAGCGCTTCTGTGTAATTTTGCCTTGCTTTCGTTGTCGACTGCGAAGAGAGGGCTTCTGAAAAATGCCTCATGACAACGACGCGTCAGTGTGACAATCGGCTCACCTTTTCTAACAACTCTGTTCGCAGCTTTTGCAACGATTTCTTGTACTGCTCTTTGTGTTTATCAATTAGCTCTTGGTCAGTCTTCAACTCGTCGACGCCCAGCCAGAAACCGGCAGTCTCCAGCATGGACTGCAGTGCTTTCAACTAAAACAGGTATGATTATATAGCTGCTGAGGATCAAAGAAGGAGGGCGTCACCTCTTCCTTGTCGACAATCGAGACGACGCAGCCCGACCGCCCAGCTCTGGCGGTGCGCCCGGCGCGATGGACGTACGATCGCTCGTTGTTCGGACTGGCGTAGTTGACGACGCAGTCGATCGCTTCGAAATCCATTCCGCGCGCCACCAAATCGCTGCAGATTAGCACTCGAGTCTGCAAGCGAACCGATTGCTGCACGACCGACTAATCAAGTCTTTTTTCGCACTCTGCCATTCGCGAATCGCTTCAGCACTTTTTGGCGACGATTTCCAAACAGGTCAGCGGACAACTGCTCCACTACAAACGTCCCATCCGCCAAGGAAGCGAGCAAAACAGCGAGTCGAGAGCTCGACTCTCTAAAAAGCCGAAAAATACTTTCAAGCGCGTGACCATGAACGCCACTTACCTCGATCCAGCGAAACATAGAACTTTCTTCCATTCAGCATTTAGTAGGAGTAGTGTATATAGAGCGAGCGGCTTCAAATTGGAGTCCGAGATGGCGTAGTGCTGCTTCAACTCGGCCGGCAGGGCAAGTGCGCCTTCGATTTCATCGAGGTGTTGTACGGAAACAGCATTTTCGACAGCGGCAGCCTGTGGGTCGACGCTGTGACGGCGTTCGACGTTGGCGCGAAACAGACGCGGTTGGAACAAATTCCACTGCTGCAAACGTTCGACGTCCTGCGACAATGTCGCAGATAGGAGAATCTTTTGCAGCNGTTCGACGTTGGCGCGAAACAGACGCGGTTGGAACAAATTCCACTGCTGCAAACGTTCGACGTCCTGCGATAATGTCGCAGATAGGAGAATCTTTTGCAGCGGCGGTCGATTAGCAGCTTGCAAAGTCGCAAACGAAGCGTTTCCGACTCGCGGTCGGTTCGCTAAAAATGACAAAAAATGACGCTGATGTTCAACTTTGATAAAATTGCCGTCCATACCGAACACAGCGCGTTCCACCTGACCGAGCCAGCCGAGGCGCGCGTCTGTCATCATCCGGTCCGCTTCGTCCACCACCAAATATCTGAAAGCGTCTGCTCGCCGCGGGATTCAACAACAATGTCAAACCTCAATTGATCCAAAGGGAGAGATCGGTCATCGAGCAGATGGTCGAGCAGTCGACCGGGCGTCGCGATCACGATATCGGCCATGCACACGGCGCCTCCCTGATCGGCAGGGAACAGTTCTCTACGTTCAGCCTCGTAGTCTTTGTTGCCCGTCAGCAGTACCAAACGCAGTCCCCACTGATTGTACTTTTCGAACTCGCGATACACCTGAAAACACCAACCAATTAGATCAACTCGAAAATGTCCAATATCCTACACAACTTGCTATTTTGTAACGCAAAAGTGAAAGAAGAATAATGCATTCTTGGTAACTGTATGACAAACCCCGCCCATACTTGAGGAATTATTCCTCTACAATACAGGAACCTACAAAAGCGCAGCCCGCAACAAAACCGAGCTAACCTGAACAGCCAAATCCTGCACTGGTAGCATGACGAGGGCGCGGATGAATGGCGTCATGCGATGCCGAAGGCACTGTATGATTGGTAACACATAACACAGAGTCTTTCCACTTCCTAAATAAGACAATTAAATGAATGCAGAGCACTGGATGCATTCGTAATAAGCAAACAAACCTGTAGGAGCAGAAATGCATATATCCCTGGGAGGCAAAGCCAGTGGGCGCTCCAAATCGGCGAACAACGCGGGCAACACGGCTTTCTGCACGGGAAACCACTCTTTGACAGTTTTCTCCTTGCGGATGAAACTGAGAAGGTCCACATCGATGTCTTTGACGGTCGCCAACGGAGCGCCATCTTCGACCAAATTGGTGGAAAACGTCGTGGCGCGATCGATCCATTCGGGAACTGACCTGCACAAGAAACATTGCCATTCAACGAGAAGTATGACATTAATAACGCTCAAGCAATCGTTATATTTTCGTCGATTTTAATGAGACTATCATTTTACTTCCGCAATCGCACGTGTTAAGCCTTATTTTAAGCACATCGGCTTTTTACTTCTGTGCTTTTACAACAAACAAACTGCCTCACATTTAAAAGTACAAGTCTCGTATGACCTTAGAGAGTAATATTATGCTTAACATGTCGAATAACACCTGTTATTTTTAAATATATAAATGCGGTCCGATTCAGATGAATAAAATGAATGCGAATAATTTGAACTGTTCACGTACCGCAATTTTTTCAAATCGTCGAAAGTGTCTTGGCCGAGTACTTGATAATGAAACGGCTCTTCGGCGGGTTTTTCGGTCGGCTGCGCTTGCTCGCTATCATCGCCCTCGTTGCCATTCGATTGGGTCGAAGTGACTTTTCTTTCCTTCTTTCTGCGCTTCTTTTGTCTATGACAAGATTACTTGTAAAAGAGCGTGTGCATCGACGATCTTACATTTCATCTGCTGGGCTCTCTGCGTCATTTTCGAGCTTAGTTGGCTCAGAGTGCTCAGGTTCCTCTGACGTACTAGTCTTCTTCGCCTTTCTTTTTCGCTTTGTCCCATCCATTCTGCATGCGACACTGTCGAGTACTAAAGGCGAACTTCCATGCATCAAGAGAAAGTATGCACACAAGACGGATGCAGCGATAATGAACGGAAATGGTGCTCAACGACTAGCCCAGACAATCAGAATCGATTTAAATTTATTCGAACGTACAAACACACATCGTCGACAAAACAAGCCATAGTAAGTGAACAACAGATGAAAAACGGCACTGAAATCAATAGCGATTTGGCTGGTCCAGTATGCTGATCATCGTTTTTACGTCGCTGACATCGCGTTCAACAACGTTGACCAACGTCTCGAGGCCTTCCTGACATCGGACGAGATAGCGCTGAATGTCGTGATTGAGTGCGAGGCGATCTTCGTTCGCGGGCACTCGCGAATCGAACATCATCGTTCTCGAGTCTTTCTCTCTTGTTAGCAACTGCGGCTGGCAACGTACCATCGACAACAGCTCACTCAGACGACCCTAAAAGTTGACGGTTAATTAATATCGCATTGAGTGATTTGTGCTCAAAGGGCGTGCATATTGAAGCAACACACATATTCGAAGTAGATTCCCTTTCAATATTATTATGTATATTTATGCACCAAAGATGCTACCTTGAGCTGTCCAGGAGCGTTCATTTGAGCGTTCAGCGCTTGTAGTCGACCCTGAAGGCGCTCTTCCTCGCCGTCCAACGCGAATGCAAAGCGCTGCTGCAGGAGCTGCACCGTCATCACCTATCACAAGCACAGACGTTGACACGAAGCACTCTTCTATAAAAAAGACACCAACCTTGAGTAGTCGATGAGACAGAATGTTCTGATTAGCTTTCAACTGAGCGTTGCGAGCATCCAAATTCGACGCGCTGGCGGCAAGCGCCGATATGCGATCATTCAGCTCCTAAATACAATTTCGTCCAATTACCACTTCTTCAAACGCCATTCTTACTCGAAGATACAGTTGCTGAAGCTCGCCTTCTTGCGTCTGCAGCTTTTGCCGATCGCGCAGCTGAGCAAATCCTCGGATTGGCCACGGGATCAAGCCTCGAGGATCAGGATTATCCTGGCGCGCTTGTTGCCACAATAACGGGTCGAAACCTATAAAATAAATATTGAGCGATGAATCGGCAAAGCGATCGCTGTTGGTACGGATCGATCGACTCGTAGATATTAACTATTGCTACTAACCGATAGGAGGGCAGTCGAGGTAAGCCTTTAGGGCGGCGTCGTCGAGCGCCACGCGCGGAATAACTCTATCGACATTCAGTTGCGACTGAAGCATTTGCTTCTGCGTCGCTTGATTAAAAAACTGTGCCAGTTCGCCGGCGGAAACGCGTTTCTTTGCGCCAGTTTGTTGGTTGGTTTCTGTTACGAACACGACTAATTCACAGCTGAAAACAGTGATATTATGCAAAACGGATCGAGGAACATGGGCAGAGTGTCATACGTGTTTTCAGGGAACGGCTTGACAGAGTCGATGTGCGCGTGCAGGGTGGGTTTACTGCCCATAACATTGAAGAGGATGTCAACGATCGCCTGGCGCTGCTGCGAAGTGTTCAAATTGTCCGCCGATCGCCGCATCGTCAACGCCACCAATCCATCGCTTTCTTGGTTAGTCTGATTCAGGTTGTAACCGATGGCCTGAAAGCCAACGGAAGTTGAGACGCTATCAAAATATATAGTTATCATGTCGAAAATGAAACTGAATCCACTCTCTGTATGTCAATTTACATTCTAGAGCATTCGCTGACCGCGTTCGCGCAGAACAGCGTCGTTTAATCAATTGAATAAATAAGTCGTACCTTGAATCGACAAAAAGGACCATCGATTGCATAATCGACCGGGTTGACGCCAGTCTTCACGTAGCCTTTCCCACACCCACAAAAAGCCTGCAGCTGATTCAACTTGGCGATTACGAGGTCGCGTTCGTCTCCGAACAGCTCGGGTCCAGTCAGCGATCGGGACAGCGCTTCGGGATTAGCAGGCTGCAATATCGGATGAGTAAATATAAACCCATTAACAAGAACACATAGACAATATTGCTATCATATAACAAAAAAACTGCTAGACAGCAAAACTTCAACGTTGAAAAAATGGGTCAACATAGTTGTCGAGTAAATAGCCATATGAACAAAGTTGCGATCGTCTTCTACGAATGTACTAAGTTCTGCAGAAAGAAAAGAATAATCACACACCATAAAAGATGATGCTGCGGATGCAACATTCTGTTGCTGAACTGGCTGTGCGAAACCGAAAAGACCGCCGCCCGGTGGTGCGGCAGTGGTCGGTTTGGCGGCAAAGCTAAAGGCCGGGGCGCTCGTTGTCGCCGTTGAACCGAACATTGAACCGCCCCCTCCGAACGCTGGCGCCGCAGAAGAAGCGGCGGGTGCACCAAACAAAGTCCCTAAATTATATATTCTCGTCAGTTTCATCCTCAAACAACCAAATATCACCTGCGCCAGCAGTTTGTGTGGTTGACCCAAAAAGTCCAGTGTTTGCCGTAGACGTTTGCGTGTTCGCGCCGAATAGAGGCGCAGTTGACGCTTGGCTGGTCGCACCAAACAGTCCAGTAGATGCCATCGTCGTCTGCGTGTTATTTCCAAAAAGAGTCGGCGTCTGCGATGTCGCGCCAAATAAACTTGTCGCTGTCGTTGGCGTACTTGTGCCGAAAAGACCGCCGCCGGTGGAAGCGGCCGGCGTTGACGTCAGTCCTCCGAACAGCGAATTGTTGGCCGTCGAGGCGGCTGGCGTTCCGCCGAACGAAAATGCCGGCGGGTGTGGAGGACTGTCCGGACGCGAGCGACGAGGGTTTGTTTACTTCTACATGCTTGTGTCGCTGAATCATTGTTGTGGAATCGCAGTAACCGGTTGACGGCTGATGCGCTCCACGAGCGATTACTGGTGTCGCGCTTCCGAGTGCGTGCTCGATATAGGGGCTAGTTTTTGTTGCTCTCCCTCCTACATTGGGCCAATGTGGCGGGCGTTTATTTTGATGATCATACTATCCGTACCGACGGGCGGCGTCTCGGAAGCGACGATCGCGTGGGTAATGGGCTGAACGCCACCCGATTTCTTGGGTCGTGCTTGCCGACGGAAATGTCAGGACCTCTCCCGCTCTTGGCAGACGTGGAAGGCAATTCGCGCGTACTGTGACCAACCGAGGGCACTCAACTCGCATCTTGGAGTCCCCCAAACGGCGGTACTGTACGCCGCCGTCCGGCCACGGCCACCGTCCAAGGTCGCCGCCACTTGTGCGGTGGGTGCTCGTCATGTCGAGCGCCGTAGACATGCGGACGACCAAGGGATTGACCGCTTAGTGAGCTGCTGACCGGCGCCCGCTGCGAGGACGTCGGTCAGTGGGTGGTCGTCGCTGGACGGTTGTTGCCACCGACCTGTTCGCTGAAGAGCGCCGGCGGCAGGATGCCATGTTTGGACTATTGGGGCGCAAGGGTTCTCATGAACGCAGTCGAGTGTGTTACATCTGGGTCGATGCGGCGCTCGTGTACGGGCGATTTTCGCCGGTCAGATCCGTAATGAAACGTAACCTTTCTCACAAAGACGACCCTTTTGTCGTCCACAATCAATCAGTTTTGGGCCACGACTGACACGCGCCGTTACAAAGAACGCCCGTTTTGATCCTCCCCGCGCGATTCGACAATCGTTAAGGGCAGATCCATTGACACACAATAAACATTTTCTGAACAATGCCCACGGCAAACGCTGATTTCAGAATGTCTTCCATGGCAGTACGACTGTAAGCTCGGCAAACCACGGTGCATAAATCTGCGCAATCTCAACGATGGCAGCATTGACTGCATGTCCGGTTTCGACGAAGGTATTTCGCACAATAAATGATAGCGATCGGTAGGGATGAATGGCACGGCAATCGTTCATTTGCAGAGTGTCCTGCCCACTTTTTCGTTTGTATGGACAGAAGTGATTGCATCAGTCCCGAACGCTATCTCGACGGACGGATGGACTGTCGCGACGGTTCGGACGAGCGTACGACGACTTTGGCTTATGCTTGGCCATCCGTACAGCTGTACCGCTCAACATATTTTTCAGCGTGCCAAGCAGCGCACTTTTTGTGCCGCGATCGGTCTCAGTGCGTTTCGACGACTCGCTACCAGGATGGCGTGTCCGACTGCCAGGATGCCAGCGACGAAGGTCAGCGCTTTGCTCTTGCATTCTTTATCACGGGGGTGAACTGTGCGAGCGCAGCGCGTCTTTGTTGTGACATTTATGTCCTATGTATGTCGCCACTGGCGCCCGTTACCATTCTTCTTCGTTGTCGTAAACAAAGTCTGCAATTTTGTCCTTGCGCTTTCCGGGAGGGAGGACGCCGCCTTTCCGGATGCTGCTTTTTTGGATGAGGCCTCTTCTCCGTGTGAAATTATGCGCGCCGCCGGGGGGGATCGACCGACACACTGTCACGCACGCCTGACCCTGTTTCTCGAGCGCAAATCGAAATGGCCGAAAACAGTCGGCGTCTCTTTTCGGGCATAGGAAACGGCGACCTTGCGTTGCATCCGGGCGCTACACTTGCACCCTCTTCGGCCGCTCACCCCTCAGTTGCGTTTGATCGTTTCAAATCAGTGGTTTCTTAAAAAATGCCCTCAAAAAGTGGCAAAAAAGGCGCACTCATACGCGACGAACATCTCCCCCTTAGCCCAAAGGCGCGCCGCCGGGGTTTGTGGGGCGTTCCATCGAGTTCTGACGATTATGCAGCACCCTGCGGCGTCGAGAGGCCGCCCTGTGGCCAGGGGTCGGAGACGCGGCGATTCTTTGAAATGCGAAATCGCCGTGCAAGGGCGGAGGGGTCGGCAGACTACCTTGCGCATAAGGCGGTCAACGGCGCCGTCAGATCGGCCGTTCCGCGGGTCGAAGACACTGCGCACCTCTGCGGCCTTAGTCTCTTTGAGGGAAAGTCGCTCGGACACGTGGTTGGAGTCTCGGTTCGCGACCTCCTTCGCCATCGCCGTTATCTTTGTCGGAACAAACTTTCTATGTACAAAAAAATATGAACACCTGTGTTGGCCAGTTGAAAAGAGTAACGAGAGACGAGAGGGCCGCAGACACAAAAAGGGATGGTAGCATGACATAAAATCTGTTTCAGAATGCACACCTTTTCAATTCCAATGTCCATGCGGCGAGCCGCGGTGTATTGCCTTTGAAAAGTTTGGCGACGGTGTCAACGATTGCGCCGACGGTTCGGACGAAAGGGGCAATTCGTCGACGTCGATCGCGACGTGCCCCGATGGCACAGTGCCGAGAAATGGCAGCATCGTCGCTCCGCAACCGCTTCCCGGTCCTCCGATGATCCCATGCAGCGCCACTCAGCCAAACACTTGCAAATCGGAACTTGGAGAAATGTGCCTGGTAGGTTGCAGATCAGCGCCCACTGGCTTTATTGTTGTCAGTTATGTATGCGCCTTTCATGTTTTTATGGCGCAGAGCCGGTTTTGATCGAGTTTTTGATCGGTTTGCAGGCGTGAAAGGCGTGTTGCAAATACATTGTGATTTAGGTAATCGGCGGCGCTCCTCGCTGCATGTGCCAGATGGGGCTGATTAGGCCGCCCGGCTCTGTCAAATGCATGCCACCGCCCATGCTCAGAGAATTGGACAAGAAGAATAACACATCCACTAAAAGTGGCAGCTCAAACAAAGTGACGAGTACGCGGCGTGCTCAGGGTTCGACGACTTCTCAAGCCGCCGGCACTCCTTCAGCAAACCCAAATCCGCTCACATTGCGCAATGTACCGAGTGCGACCTCAAGTCGACCATCAAGCACAGTGAAGCCCGTACCGAAGAAGGCCTCCGATACGGACTCGTTGCCCGTGCTCAGAGACGGCGAGAACGCAACGGTCAGCAAGTCAACGTGCGATCCCAAGGATAACCGAAGCTGTCCGGGAACGAACGAATTTTGCACGGAGTTGTCAGCCAATGTGTTCGGTTGCACATGCGGCCGCAATTTCACTCGCGATCCGACTGGAGGAGTTTGCGTCGGTAATTGTTCTTTCGAATTTTGCTCTCAAGTTCATTTCAACTCGGCGTCATTTTTAGGCTTGGTAGACGAATGCTCTGATCCATTGCTCAATGACTGCGATCCGAACGCCGTGTGCATGGATAATGCGTTATCCTACGAGTGTCTGTGCAAGGAGGGCTTCATTGACATGTCCGAAGTGCCGCGAGTCAGGCCGGGAAAGACGTGTCTTCCACGTAAGTTAATTCATTTTTAGGCTTGTTATAATAAGCATAGTTATTTAGTCGTAGTTTGGAAGTTAAAAAGTTTAGTAGTTTAATAGTTTACTTCAGTAAATATAAATGATGTAACGATTGCAGTGATCAATGAATGCGAATCGCCGGAAAAGAATGAATGCGATCGGAACTCGACGTGCCTCGATTTGCCGGGCGGCTATCTTTGCCGATGCAATGAAGGCTTCATCGACGTTTCTCCTGGCGGTGCTCGCGAACCTGGTCGACAGTGTCGCAAGCGTGCGTTTCTATCATTTTTTGCGAATCACACAGCTCACTATCGGCGTCTTGTTCAGTTGCCAACGAATGCGAAGATGGAACCGCGCAATGTCACGAATTTGCCACCTGCATTGACCACGACGAAGGCTATCAATGTAGATGTCCGATCGGATATGTCGACTTATCACCTGATCCAGTAACTCAACCCGGACGACAGTGCGCTCAATGTACGATTCTTTCTGCTCTAGCGGGCCCACAAAGACGCTCGGTGGACGAAGGGAGGGGGGGGAGCGGACTTAAATATGAGGAATGAGTGTTTCCCTTTTTCAAAGACGTCAAGAGCAAAACATGTTTATAGCAAGTTAAAGGATGAATTATGGGAGCCCTGTTTTTCCCTGCTGACAGGGCGCATTAAGCATCCGATTTAACATAATTTGTGATATATGCGGTACTGTGCTTCAGTGATCAACGAGTGCGGCGACCACGGCGTCAACGATTGCGACCCGCTGAACGGCGAATGCGCCGATACGCCTGAAGGATTCGTCTGCAGATGTCTGCCAGGGTTCATCGACAGTAACCCCAAATTGCCTGGTCGAAACTGCACAGCGGGAAGTGAGTCTCTGCCATTCTAATGAGCGTGTTTGTCATGTCCTCCGCACACTGTGCCTCGTATTGAAGGTTAATCGATTTACACCGGTGTTGTTCGCGAAGTGGTTGGTGCGGAATGCTTTTTGTTAGGTCGGACCCCCCGACGATTCGGTCTTGACGACGATTTTTCTGTCACGCGTCGAAATGCGCAAACCAACTGCTGCGGTCGAAGGTCGTACCCCGCACTCCCCTTTGAGCATCCTCGACGGACTGGCTGGCTATACCGCTCTTTGACAGTCGGAGTGCGTGTGGCGGCGCGGACGGCTTTGGCGTGAGGTTGTGACCAAATTGTTCGTCGTTAATCTGTTGCGCCCATGGTCAGTCAGGCCCGACCCGAGAGCCATCATGCTCATCCCGTGAGAGAACAATAATTGGACGCACGGTGGCCTGTGGTCGGCCATAACGCCGCCTCCGTTGTTCGGCAATTGTAGGCGCGCGGTGGGGTCAGTGATTTGCGTCGGGGTCCGTCGTCCTCGTCGGCGACGAAGCCGCCTCATACACCGGCCGATGCGAACAGTGCGGCAGTGGCGGTTGTCCTCGAACGGAGGCTCAATGGAACAGACTGGGCGAATCCCTCGACGCCCCCATATAGGGTACAGGTAGCGACGGTCGTTCGCCGAGGACAACGCATGGGCCGCTGCTCGTTGGCAGTGACACCTGTCCGCTGAATGTTCGCGTCTGTCGATGGTGCAGGCGCCGACGCCCGCCGACGACGATTCCTGTCGCGAGTCGACCGACGACGGCGGTCGTTCTGCGAGTAACGCGGTTTTCGTGCGAGCGCCGCCCATTATTCGGTGCGCGAGTGTGCAGACGATACGTTTAGCGGGCGGGGCGTTGGCCGTCCACGGCGAGTCTTCTTCGGCGTTCTTTGCGCGCGCGGCGACGCGTGAGACAGGCGACTGTAAATCGCCGCGGTCGCCCACGACATCGCCGGCTTCTGTGTCATCGCGTCGGCTCTTCTGTCCCACTTGGGCATTTCGAACAGTCGACGACCGCCGATTTCTCCCAACGACGTCCGTTGTCTTCGTCGACTGTTTGTTTGACTTTGCACTACTTCGAACGGTCACCGCGCGGACGATCGTCTTCGGCGTCGGGGCATTTACCGATCGCATACATTCGACCTGCCCTATTCATCTTCACCGACGTCGTCCGTCCCCCTCGCTGTTGCGTTGCTGGTCGTTTCCCTTACGTGCGCCTTAGTGGCGCCCGCTGAAAAATGGCTCGTCCTTATCTTTGGCACCCGACAGCCTTACTGTCGGCTACGATTCTCTGTGCCACTATTGTCGCTGGTCAAAGACTGGGTAAGAATTGTAGCGGGCTGTCGCATGTTCTCTGCCGAAAGCGACTTGTAAATGTCCATTGTAGCGATGCATGAAATCTGTTGAATGTTATTGAATGAAATGTTGTGTTTTCTGCTCACATGCTCTCACTTGTTAAAAGAGTAACCGAAAAAATTTGTAGGTGACAACCCATGTCAGGATTACTCGCTGCACGATTGCGACAAGAACGCCGTATGTAAGAGTAACCAGCCGGGCTATTTCGAGTGCCAGTGTCCCAGCGGTTTTGTCGACTTATCGCCGGACCGACGCTTCCCGGGTCGCGTGTGCAAGACAGGTATGTAGTTGTTGTTATTGTTGAGCAGCGGTATGCGCGGTGTCGGTGGAGCTGAACCTTTCGGCTGGAGACGCTACGGCCCGCTCCACCCTCAGGGGCCAAGGTCGCCGGCGTCTGTTGTTTCGTAAAAGTTCGGCGCCGTCTGTTGTTTCTTGAAAGTTCGGCGGCGCAATACGAAGTCGCATTTCGAACGACCTTTTTCGTTGCAATGTCGTTGCCGCCGTTTCCGTTTGAGAAAGTAGGCAGTTTCATTAGGCGGGCGATTCGTGTGAGACGGAGGCGCGACACGACCGCGTTCCTTTTTACCAGGCTCCGGTCGTGCATGACGAGTTCATCGCGGCTGTTCGCGCGCTGTCCACGATCACTCCCCGTAACGGTCGCATTGTTTTTTCGCGATTGGATCAGTGGGAAAATACGTAATGTCACTTCTTTCCCCTCTTCCTTGCGCGTTCTAATTCGCAGTCCTTAGGCCAAACGGCCACCTTCCTCTACCCACCTTCTTCTGTCGTACCAAAACTGGCGCCGGCGCACCTCCTAAGTGATCAGTCGTCGAAAATGCCCTAATCACTTTTGAGTCACTGTATTCCAGTGCTATCCCATTGTGGGCGTGACCAAGCGTGTTTGTTGGCGCCAACGCAGTTCGATGGCCAATTTGGGAATATGACGATGAGTGCGCGGGTGGAGGAGGAAGAGTGAGGGTGGGAATTTGACAGTGCGCCTGTAAATGCATTGTGGTTCGTTCGTGCGCGTCCCCCGTGTACATCGGTTGATTCATGCAGCGATCAGTCCCCTGCTCGGCGGCCAATTTTCTGGTCACCGGGCGAGTCAACGGTATCATTTTGCCGACCTTGAAAACATGAAATTGCACCTAAGACCTGGCGCGAACCCTATATCGCAGCCGTTCGACCGCCAGCGAGCGTTTGCCTCTCGGAGCGCGCCGAAGCGATCGGCCGATCGCTATCAACTATTGACGTATGCCAGTTCAATCAGTTGCCGATGGCGACTATTGCGGACGGCGTCAATGTTGGGTGGGAACAACCAGTTGGGGCACGTCAGGCGGACAAAAAAGACGATAGAAATTGCTTTTTCCGTTTTGATCCTCGACATGCACACACACACACACATACACGTACATCGATGTTGAAAATGGGCCGCCTGACCCGAATTCATTCGTGCAAACCGACGGGCGATTCGTTGGCGGTGTCACCGGACAATCAAACGATAATGCAACGAGCGGGGCGGACTAGCGCTGAACTTGAACGCCGCAACGGTCGGCGACGCTGTCCAACCACATCCAACTGTCGCTTTCAGAGGAGAACGAGTGCCGACTCGGCACTCATCGCTGCGACCCGAA
The DNA here is from genome assembly GCA_002796945.1 of Plectus sambesii. NCBI lineage: Eukaryota > Metazoa > Nematoda > Chromadorea > Plectida > Plectidae > Plectus > Plectus sambesii. The sequence continues at coordinate 34,855 of NIUQ01000467.1, read as the reverse complement.
CGCCGAATGCATCGATACCAAAGAGGCCTACTCATGTCGCTGCAAACCCGGCTGGATCGACACCTCGCCCGACCTAGTCGGCGCACCCGGCAGAGTGTGCGGCAAAGGTTGCTCATAACAATATACCACAACCTCGGGCTCACAAAACTAGCAATTGACCTTCTGCAGGTGATCAGTGCGCCGCTTTCAACTGTTCATCGGACGCCGATTGCCGCGAATCGCCGAGCGGAGCCGTCTGCCAATGTCGTATTGGCTTCGCGGATGTCTCGCAGCAACAAGGACTGCCCAACGGCCGTGTGTGCAAGAAATGTAAGCCTTTCTTTTGGAAGCTGCATGACTAAGCTGGTGACACAATAAAAAAAGCTTGCTTTCAGTGGTGAATGAGTGCACTGAAAAGAAGCACGATTGTTCGTCGAACGCCAACTGCATCGACACGAGCGACGCCTTCACGTGTCGCTGTGCCGACGGTTACCGGGACGAATCGCCCGATGCACTCAGTCGACCCGGACGTGTCTGCGTCCAATGTACGGTCACTCAGCGTCCATTTCTTTTAATAAGATGACCCGAATTCAGCGTCTGTGCCGGATCCGCCAGAGTGCGACGTAAACGACCCGCTCAGTTGCGACCAGCGTAAAGCCGAAGTGTGCGTCTTCGTGGAGGGCACCTATAAGTGCAAGTGTCCCGCCGGCTACAGTCGTCTACCCGACGGTCGCTGTCTCGTTATCAACGAATGCGCCGAGGCGCGCCTCAACGACTGCGGCACCAACGCCCAATGCGCCGACCAAGCCGAAGGCTTCACCTGCCAGTGTCAGCCGGGCTTCGCCGACGTCTCCCCCAATATTACCAGCAAGCCGGGTCGTATCTGCCGTCAGCGAGTGAACGAGTGCACCGATGCCACCCGCTATGGGGTCGACTGCCACAGCAACGCAGTCTGCGTCGACACCGACGAAGCCTACACCTGCCGTTGTCGACCCGGATTCGCCGACGTCTCCGAGAACTACAACCGTCTGCCCGGTCGGCGATGCGTCGAGGCCATCAACGAGTGCGCCGACTCGGCCAGCAACGACTGCGCGCAGCAGGCGGTCTGCGAGGACGCCAAGGAAGGGTACACCTGTCGCTGTCGCCCGGGCTTTGTCGACGCTTCGTCCAATATCACGCACTATCCGGGACGCGTTTGCAACAAGCCAAAGGGTCCAGAAGAAATTGGTGGCCCCACGTCATTGCCTCAGCTGGAGGAGTGTGATGTGAAAAATCCTCGCTGCAAGGCAAATGAAGTCTGCATCGACAAAGATAACAAAGGCACCACTCTGTGCGAATGCGCTCCCAACGCTTTCCGCTTCGAGGATGGCAGCTGCAGATGTATGTATTTCTCTTTTTCTTCATGGCTCTTTCCATTTTCTCCATTTCATGTACATATTTCAGTGTACATCTGTCGGTGCAAACCGGGCTTCGTCGACTTTTCGCCGAATCCGAGCCGATTCGGTGGCGTCGTCTGTCAGGAGGTGGTGAACGAATGCGCCAATCCATCGCTGAACACCTGTCATAAGGACGCCCTGTGCATCGACACCACCGAGTCGTACAAGTGCGTGTGCAAAGCTGGCTTCATCGACATGGACGAACTGCGCAATCCTGGTCGCAACTGCCAGAAAAGTATGCGTGACACCTTGTCGAATGAGTTTAAACATTTTTTCACGAATTTCAGTGCACGAGAACGACCACTGTTCGCCGGGTAACAACGATTGCGATCGGAATGCCCGCTGCACGCCGCGTGGCGATAGCGATTTCGAGTGCGCCTGTCCCGCCGGATATCGCGACAAGAGTCCAAATCCCAGCCAACGGCCCGGACGAGTGTGCATTCCTTGTACGTAACGCTTGTCTTTCGGATACAGGGGGAATAAAAGCAAGCTGCTCGACTTTCAGTGATTCCTGAATGCGACAATCCTTCGCTCAACGACTGCGATGCGCCAGACCGAGCCATTTGTACCGACACGGATGACGGTTATTTGTGCCGCTGCAGACAGGGCTTCCTGGACATTTCGCCCGATCCCGCGCAAAAGCCCGGTCGATTGTGCAAACCACGTAAATTGATCAATTTCTCGCGACCCTCGAAAAACATTAAGAGCGCGCATTTGTAGTGGAAAATGAATGCCTCAAGGGCGTGGCCGACTGCGCCAAAGACGGTGGAATTTGCGAGGACACACCCGATTCGTACACGTGCCGATGCGCCATCAATTATCTCGACGTATCTCTTGACCGCCAAACGCGGCCGGGTCGCCAATGCAAACGCCGTATGACAAACGACCGTAGCGTTTCCATCTCGATACAATTTCATTATTATTGCAGTGGTCAATGAGTGCACGACGGGTCAAAACGACTGCTCGCCGCAGGCTACTTGCACCGATACGGAGGATTCCTTCGTGTGCGCCTGTCCAGGCGATTTCATCGACGTCTCGCCCGACCCTGCTCGTCGTCCTGGCCGTCGTTGTCTGCGACGTACGCTCCGTCATTCCGCACTTCTCTTTAAAACATCGCTGTGATTTAGGTATCAATGAGTGCAAAGAGAACAAACACGACTGCTCGCCAAACGCCGACTGCGTGGACACGCCCGAGTCGTTCAGATGCAAATGTCGCAACGACTTTGTGGACGAGTCGCCCGACCAGCAGAACCGACCGGGACGCGTGTGTCGGCCGCAGCTGGTGGACGAGTGCCGCTTGGGGACGCACGACTGCTCCAAGCACGCCACCTGCATCGACCAACCGAGCGGCTTCACCTGCCAGTGCAACGCCGAGTTCCTGGATGATTCGCCGAATCGAATCACTCGACCCGGTCGCGTGTGCGTAGCTAAGCCGACACCGCCGCCAGAAGAATGTCGCGTCGACCTAGAGACGTCCTGCAAAGTGGCACTTAATGAAGTGTGCCGACTGGTGGATGGCGTACCCAAGTGCGCTTGCCCCATCAACTACTCGCGCGACCCAACAAGCAACGCGTGCACGGTGGTCAACGAGTGCCAGTTCCCGCAGTTGAACGACTGCGATCCAAACGCCGAATGCATCGATCAGCCGATCGGCTACAATTGTCGCTGCAAGGCCGGCTTCAAGGATCGCTCCGCCGACCAACTAGCGAGACCGGGACGCAATTGCCAACCACGTGAGACTTTTTGTACAACTGTTCGTCTGTTCTTACACAGTAACTTGCTTCAGTGGTCAACGAATGCCAGTTCCCGCATTTGAATGACTGCCATCAGAACGCGAACTGCACCGATCTTGAAGAGGGCTACCAGTGCAAGTGCCAAGAAGGGTTCGAAGATCGCAGTCCAAGTCGACCGGGCCGAGTGTGCCAGCAAAAGGTCAACGAGTGCGAGAATCCGGCGCTCAACAGCTGCGATCCGAACGCCGACTGCATCGACGAGCAGCAGGGATACAAGTGCAAGTGTCGCGCGGGCTTCTTCGACGTTTCGCCCTCTCCCAATCTGCAGGGCCGTGGATGTCGACAAAGTATCTCCATTTTACTTTCTCGCTCTCAACATTTTTAACGCTTAAATTTTAGTTGTCGACGAGTGCAAAAGTCCTAATCTCAACGATTGCCATCAGTCGGCCGTGTGCACAGACACTCTCGACTCCTACACTTGCGCGTGCCCTGCCAATTCGCGCGACATCTCGCCAAACCCTTCGTTCCCTGGTCGAGTGTGTCTCCTCTGTAAGTCTCTTTACAAACGTCGCCGATTGCTACCAACCGTTGATGACATTAATTTTTCAGTCGAGAACGAATGTCTGTCGGGCAAGCATGACTGCGACCCGAACGCCATCTGCCGCGACAACGAGGAATCGTTCACTTGCGAATGCGCTTCTGGCTACACCGATCGTTCGCCGAACAAACTGAGCCGACCAGGTCGTGTCTGCGTCCAACTGATCGACGAATGCGCCACTGCTCGCCACACGTGCAGTCCTCAGGCGGAGTGCCGCGATCTAGAGGAGGGTTACACCTGCGAGTGCAAAGATGGATTCGTCGACCGCTCCCCAGACTTGCTCACGCAGCCCGGTCGTGTTTGCGGCGTCCCAGGTACGCTAATTTTATCACATTACCGCAGGTCGCGCCTTGAGCCCTTAACGACAGCGAGGGATTCTTTCGTAATCGATTACAATCTTCATCAAAATATCGAAATGCTTCTAAACTAATCGAGCTCAACGTTTAATTAAATGAAAGCAAAACTTGCAACGTATTTGTTTCAGAGGTGTGCCCAACGAATCACCTGTGCAGCTCGGCGGCCGTATGCGAGCCATTGGGCGGAGCGGAGTACCGCTGCACTTGCATCCAGGGCTACGTCGACCAATCGACGGACGGTGCGACGGGTCGAATTTGTGTCAGAGGTAGTGAACATTTTGCTAACGCCTTGAGCAATTTGCTTATTCGTGCTACGCTTAACAATCCGTGCGCTAAGCTGACTCGAGAGATAGGACGCTTAATCGCTTGTCCAGCGGCTCATACGCTTGCATTGTGCTAACGGCTTTCTGTGCTTGTGGTGTAGCGAATGGCTGCTTGAACCCGCGGCTGAACGACTGCTCGCCGGACGCTCAATGTACGAACGGGCGGCGATTGGGCGAATACTCGTGTCGCTGTTTGCCCGGCTTTCAAGACGGCGCCGACAAACCAGGAAGAGTCTGCATCGCGGTCACCGACGATCGTCGCCGCAAGCCGTCGTCGTCGCTGGTTCGTCAGCCATCGCAGACTGCTTGGTCGTCTTTTGCCTTTGCTCCTTCAGTTACAGGTCGGTGTCGCTCTCGCTCGTTGCGGCGTGGCTTACTACTTGCTATTGCTGCTTATGTCCAATTTTTGCGCTCTTGCTACCACGACTATGCTTCTCTTTCGACTAATCAATTGGCGTTCGATCAATCGATGAAAATTGTTCAGATAACGAGTGCCGCGATCCGCGACTGAACAATTGCTCTCGCAACGCCATCTGCTACGACGAACCGCGCGGCTATCGCTGCGAATGCAGTCGTGGATACGTCGATCGCTCGCCCGAACCACAATTCGCCGGTCGCGTATGCGAACCACCCGCCTCAGCGACGCCATCACCAAGTAAGTATATTCGTACGAAATGGTGACAGTTGGTGACATGTGGTCATTCAGGACACCCATGCCAAGATCCACTTTTGAACGATTGCCATCCAGCGGGAACGTGCAAACCTCAAGGCGCTTCGTACACGTGCGAATGCTTGCAAGGTTACGTGGACCGCTCGCCCGATGTGCAGACCAAACCTGGTCGGGTATGCGTGCTGACGCAGCCGATTTGTCTCGATCCAGTACAAAACGACTGTCACCCTGCGGCCATCTGCAGCGAGACCTCCGGTCCCGAGAAGTACACATGTAGGTGTCGCGACGGTTACGTCGACGAGTCGCCCGACACGAATCGTCCTGGTCGGTTGTGTGTCGAACAAGTGAACGAGTGCCTCGATCGCGCGCTGAACGATTGCGATCCCATCGCCGTGTGCGAAGACCGCCCCAAGGGTTACACCTGTCGCTGTCCAGTCGAGTCCAAAGATCAGTCGCCCGACCCTCAGCGCCCCGGTCGCAGATGCTTCAAGCAGCTCGACGAGTGTCGCAACCCGCTCATGAACAACTGCAGTCGCTTCGCCGATTGCATCGACAGAGAGGACGGCTACGAGTGCAAATGCCGCGCCGGCTATCACGACGAAAACCCAACGCACGCGGGCACCGTTTGCAACTACAGTACGTTCATTGATTTGTGTTGTGTCGAAATTAACACTGACATCGTCACTTGCAGTCATCAACGAGTGCGAATCGACCAATCTGAACGATTGTGACCGACACGCCGATTGCATCAACCTGCCCGGCGGCTACTCTTGTCAGTGCCGTCAGCCCTACCTCGACGAATCGCCCGACAAACAGAACCAGCCCGGACGCATCTGTCGCTTCAACGAGTGCAACGACCCCAACTACAACAAATGCGCTCGGGACGCCGTCTGCCAGGACACCGAGGACGGCTTCGTTTGTCACTGCAAAGAGGGATTCTACGACAACTCTCCCAACCCGCTCGAACCCGGCCGCGTTTGCATCGGTAATCCGCTGATGTTATGCAAACTGCCTCCTCAACTGTTGCATTTGTAGGCTTCAATATCGAATCGACGACGCTCCGAGATCCAGTGACGATTCCGGCTGACGCCGTCCGCTGCGGTCCGATTAACCTGTGCTACGTCTCGAGAAATGAAGTGTGCATTGGAGGACAGCACTGCGGCTGTCGGCCTGGTCAGAATCGCCGCGACTCATCGCAGGCGTGCGTCGACGTCGACACGATCGTTCTCGCCTTCCGCATTATGCACCAGGGCAACGAGCCGCTCATGTACAGTAGCCAGTTTGGCCAGCCGTCGAGCGCGCGTTACGTGCAAATCGTCGACGAATTCCGCAAGGGTATGCACCAGGCGGTCGGCGGAACGGCCTACGCGCCGCGATACGTCACCACCGACGTCAACTTCATCACGCATCCGAAGACGGTCAACAGCTCCTGGCCGGACGGCTTGCTCTTCAACTTCACCGTCGCCACTGTGCCCGGTCGGCCGCCANCAGAATTCCGCGCGCTCATCTCTCGAACAACTCGGGCTCGCTCGAGCGCGACGGTTCGGTCATGTTCAGCGATACGCATCAGGAGATGGCGGTCGCCACCTCCGACAGCTACGATTCGGCTTCGGAAACGTCGAGCGACTACACTATGCGCGAGGAAATTGAGAGGAGAGTGACTACCGACGTGACCAAGTCGGAGACGCGCAAGACTGTGACCGCCGATGTGCACGGCCACGCCACCGCTCAGTTCCACGTGTATCCACCGATCGACGCGAACACCTCGCGAAAGGTACCCATCTTTTTCTTCATTCGTTGTTTGCGTTCGCTTACGCTTGCTTAAACGGCTCAATGTAGGGAGGTGGTCGCTTCGGGGGTTTAGCAGGCGTGAAGAAGGAAGTGACGAAGCGGTGGAATCGAATGGCGTCCGATACGGCGACGAGCAGCAAGACGCATCGGGAGGAAGTAAGCTAGCGGATTGCAGAGCTTTTTTTAGTGGAGGCTTTCTTTAGATGCATCATTCCGAAGCCGACAAAGACGAGTCGACGGTTTACGAGAGCGGACGATTCGCCGGCGCATCCGATATGTTCAGCGCGACCGCGTCGGTAAGTAACGCTACAGCTTGTCCCAAATACTTTAACACCAAGCCTAGTTTGGCAATATACTAACAAAACTAAAAACAGCCGCATTTGTTGTCCTCCTTCTTATGGAATATGGAATATTGGTGTTTCTTAAGGAACGCGATCGAGGCCAAAGTATCGCCGAGTTCAGCGTCGGCAACTTGCAAGCGCGCGAGTCGGAATGGGGCGAAACAGGAACTGAATTCAGTCAGAATCGCGAAATGTCGGAGTATACGGTAAGGAGCGCGCGCCGCTCTTGATTAAATACGCTAACTTTGGCACGCTGCAGGAGCGCGAGGACACCGGCAGCGAGGCGAGCCATTCGTTGACCGACGCGCCCGAAGACGATATGTACGACAAGAAGGTGCTCGTCAAGAAGACTCAAGGCTATCAGCCCGATGCGAGCGGCCAAGGTGGCACCGAGCGGTACACCACCGAGGTTTCCACCAAGACACAAATGCGCGAGACGACCAGACGCTGATGAGGCTTCCGGTCAACCAAAGTGCTATTCTGTTTGACGCCGAAAGAAATACGAGTGATTCTAAAATAGTATTCCCGCTGCCGTAATTGTTGTTAATGAGCGCGTTGCAATGCCTCTCGCCTCGTAGCGAGAGCGTGTGAGTCGTCTGAGTTACAGACAGACAGTAATGTGTGTTGTTATTTCGTTGGTATATTGGTGGCCTTTGGTTTCGCGATTTCGCGATGGATGTTGAGTAGCCCAGTCCTTAGTTGCATCCCGGCTGATTGCTCGAATGTGCATTCTGAGATTTGCTCTCTGCCACACGCTGCCTTTTTTCCCTGACTCTTCACCGCCGTTCGTATGCAACTGCGCTCGGTGCTCTGCCCGTTGTTGCTTTCACATCTCTCTGGCATCTTCGCACCGTATGACCGCTACGTGACATTTTTGACGCGCGCGCGTGACTCTCCTTTCACTCTGTGTACAGATTCGTAGTATTGTGTATCCCAATTCTATGATGTATTCTTTCGATATATATATACACAACACTTTTTCACAATTAAAACGCTATTTCAATCCAACGCATTTGCAGAGCAACCCAAGCTTCCTGCCCGCTACTGCGACAAAACCTTTCCATTGCGTCATGCATGTTAGAGCTGTAGTTGTGTGGGTGTTTCGATTGTTATGGCCGACGCTTTCCGTCTCAGATCAAACCATTTGAAACTTTAGGACAATTAGCGAGCAAATACATTCTCAATTTTTGAATCCTAAGGATGATGGCACGCTAAAAATACTACACTAAAAGGCTTTCTCTATGGACATGGTGCGATACGCCTCACGCTATGCTCAAGAGTACAATAAGCTGGTCAGATTGAACGACTGCCAAATATCGTTTTACATTATATTCAGTTTCCCAGCGCAGGCGGAAATTACGCGGAAGACGATGTACGAGGAGAACGAGGCGCCCTCGTCTCCGACAGAGCATGCGGACCAATAACAGCGAAGAGTTGCGCTAGCTAACGCCCTGCGGCGGACAGTCCGCAAGCGTCTTGGATTACATTGCTTCGCGTTTGACTAACAGCACGTACTTAACTAAAGTCAACTCACTCACCGGCTTCCTCGACTAGAAATTCCACGAGGGGGCATCAAACGTAGAGGATACCACAACCTGAAAATCCGGCAGTGTGACCAACTGACCAACTCCGGCTGTCGATCCATTAGCGACTTTTCTTTATCAAGTTCGCTGAGCCCCTCATCATTCGACTTTGATCACTATACTGGCTTCTGCAGAAGAGTGCAGCTTCGTAAACTAATTGGAACTTTGAGAAGTAACTTTTTTTAGTTTTACAGTTAAGCTGGCTTCGTACTTCAAGAATAACTCAGCTTAAGGAGTATAACGAGAGATTAATGACGCACAAGGCTGACCCCTAGACACAGCTTGCACAGCTTTTTCCATTCTGAAACGCCTGCTGACGTAAAAAACAACATTTACGAGGCTTCTCGCATGCATTAAGTTAATTGAAAGTGGGCTTCTGTTCTGGCCTAGTGCTCCTGGCAGCGACAATCTTCCTTAGTTATGAATGGCGATGCAATTATCTGCTCATCTCATAATCGAGCCAGCTGTCTCCCTTCGCTACTAATAACTTCCGTTTCCTATCGAAAGCGACAGGTTTCGCTAGTGTCGAATCGAAGTGCTCGCTTGAGCGGAGAGGCTGAAGCGTTATGTGCGTCAACAAGAGCGCTGTTGATTTGTGATTGTGCGCTAACGACGATGAGAACGATCGAGTTACCTGCCATTCATTAGCGCCTTTTGTACACGCCGAGCAGCGATGAAGGGACGCCGATCGCGCAGCGTCGACGTCCTCCCTTCGCGGCCGTGCGTGCACCTTGACGGACACTTTGTGGAGGAGGAGGACGATATGCTTCATCTCGCCTTGGACAGCTCGGAGCCGCGCGCCATTGATGGAAAGAGCATCCGGTCGCCGTCGCCCCTCCTACTCGACACGTTCTCTCCGCTCACTGCTATGCGGTCGTCGGCGACGACCGCCTCGGTTATGGACGAAGAATGCAGCGACTCACCCTTGTTCATCGATCATCAACGACACTGTTGCAATTTGCTCAGTTGCAAACACGCGCTGATGCTCACTTTGGCGCTCGTCTTGTTGACAATTCCTCTGTCTTTAATAACGTCAGTCATTCTCATGCGCGACAACAATGAATCCAAGAACAAACAACCGCAAATCGTTTACGTGGTAAGCTTTTTCTTATTTCTTCGCTCTATTCTGCATTTACACTTGCTCAAATTCCAGGAAGAGCAAGACAGGACTCCGTTTTTCTGGGAACTCGATCAGTGGGCGACGAAGAGCAAGGAAGAATTGGACCAAGAGATCATGCGCTTAGAAATACGCAAACAACTAATGGAGGAACTTTACAGAAACGCTCCTTTAACTTCCACTTCGGATCCAGAATGGGAAAATTTGCAACGCTCTTTTAAATGAACTTTACATACGATTTTTATGATTAATCTCCATTGTCTATACATCAGCAGAATAATCCAGAGATAATTTGTGTTCTTCGAAAGACAACATGTATTATTCACGTGCGAGCTTGTACTATCATGGATGCAGATGTGCTAACTTTGATCTCATAAACTTCCAGTTTTGTCTCGTTCATAATGAGAGGAACCTTATCGAACTGCTATCGAACCCATCGTGTTACAAACCAATGTCACGAAGACAGCACCGTTCTGCGTCTCGAGCACCGTTGTTTTTCAAATGGAATATCGTAACCTGCAGCGCAACTTTGAGTTCAATTCGACCCACTACCGCCAACGAAGAATCGAATCGGATATAGATGCAAATAGAATATTTAGATATCTTATTCATAATGCATGAAGTAAGTTTGAAAATCAGCCGTCTTTGCAGAAATCGTTTCGTTCAAGCGTCTAAACACATCTTTAAGCATTTCAATACTACTACGACGGGTTCAAACGCCAATGCTGCTATAAACTGAATAATTAATATGTTGAGCAAGAGCGGTAACGCGTCAATTTCGTCGATAGCAGGTGCACGATAGAATATCGTCAACCATTCATTCTCTGGCTTCCCTGGATATTGCTCGATGCGCGCAGGCAAGTTGCGATTTTTGCTGTACTGTTATCCATGTGCTGTTCATAAACCGATTGACTTCTTTTAGATGCCGTACATGTTTTTCAAAATTTTTTTTTGTAACGCAATCATGAAGGAATCAATACTGCACTTATACTAATCGTATGACAAGCTCGGCCTACAACTCTTAAAATTTTAATGTACGGCGCCTTAGCTCAAATAAGAAGGCAATAATTATCTTTTCGAATCTACAGTTGTTTACGCTTGAGATATGCATTTCAGTGAAGACTATTGCGAAGAACGTGAATGATTTGTTGCTAAATTCGGTGCAGAGAGAAAAACAAGAGTGGGTGAACGAAAATGAAAGATTAATTGAGGGATCTGCATATGTAACTCCATGGAAAGAAAATGCAAGGTAGAAGCGCACACGAGCGAAATAACGAAGTTATAGAAGAGATGCATGAAAGGATAAGGACAAATAAAGACTGCAGGGAGACGAATTGACGACAGTCGCAAGAAGGCGTTGCAGTATAGATTAACGATCGTCTTTCCATTTCGCTTCAGTCTTCATCAATTCATCAAGAAGACCGCTAGAGGAATGCGTGAGAGGTACCGAGAGAGACCTTTATTGACTCTTTCGGATTGACTGAACCGTCTCTTGAGGATTTAGAGGGCACTTAATGAATATAAGAACACAAAAGACCGCTACTCTTCGACTTGTCAATATACCATCGCTTGCACTGATATCTGTCGTTTTTTGTAAATAACTACAATTCATTGTATCCATTCAATCACTGAAGGTTATTTCGATGTTCTAAATTCTATCTCAAAATATTGCAAACTTAGCCACATCTTACCTTAAGCCCTCTTTCTGTTTAGAACTTTGAGCCTTCTTACCGAAGGAGAGTTTTAAGCCATCAGCCAGCCTTATTATGAACATTTACTTTCGTTTTCCAAATGTCATTTCTGTTCATGTTCGAAGTTATTAAAATTGATATGCTTGTGTCATCTGTGAACTCATAGTGTGAATCTGAATAACGAATAAATGTCGAGAATCGTAGTCGAGAGATCAAAATAAATATTTTCATTAATGAAGAAAGGTTGTCGCAGCGCCGATCGTGGCGGCCAAATTCCGAGCGTCATCGATGCGCTTACCTCAGTCGTTGTTGCAACTTGAGAGACAAAGTATTGAAGGCTGTGGTGTCATCAGACATGGCGATGGTGATCGATCTCTCGGCTTTATCATCCGCTCAGCTGCTAGAATGCTACGTACAGCTGCGGCAGGTGGATGACGAGATGCAAGTTTTACCCACGGCCGATCATTCTCATCTGCCCACCTATATATCGCTCACAATCGACAATCTCAACAAGGTCAGCTGCGCGAACTGAATTGCACTTCTATCTTTGACATTTTTAACGTTCATTAAGTTGCATGAACAATACAGTAAACGGGTATAATAAGTGTCAAACTTATGGATTCAGTCAGAGGGTCCATGTCTCCGGATTCCGTACTTGTCCGGACCGCATCATGGGCAAAATATAGAAGGCAGAACCCAATAAAAATGTGCACTTGTCCGACTTCTGCCGTTATTCCTTTTGGCGCACAATTCAATTGCAGAAGGTTCCGTTGGGCGAACCGTCGGAACGCGAAGCAGAAGCGGTGCTCGTGTACTGCGATGGTCAGCAAGACCACGAAGATGTGGCGCAAGTGATGACTCGACGCGGCTCCTTTATTTCTTCACGGGACGCTCTCATCGCTATCTTGGACAGCGTCTTTATCGGTATGACGCTGATTTCCCTCAACCACCGTCTTTAATATTTCTATTCACAATGCTCTTCTTGTTCTATTCGTCAATCACTTGTACTCTAACATGCAATTGAGAAGATTCATTTCAGATGGTCGAACAACTTCAAGAAATGCGCACTTTAGTCTTTTGCCGCTGCTGAAGAAGATGGCGCTGCGCAAGACGCACGTGGACGAGTTGAGGACGCTGCTGACGAATGAGACGGACTCGTCGATTCGAACGATCGCCGAGGAGATGCTGCTCGAGCCGACTTGTCTCATGACATTGCTGGCCGTTCTGTTCGCCGAAATAAACGCGAGCGCGTTGTTCGCCGAACTCGACCGTGGCTGGCACGAGTTGGATGCCGTCGACGTCCAGTTGGAGATGCCGATTAGCAGCGGCGAGATTGACGCGGCATTCGACGAAGCAGTCCGCTTACTCGAAGAAACTGCTGGATGTCGCAGCGAGGACGAGTTCGTTATGGGGTGAGCGCTGGGCGCGATTCATCCCTAGTCGATTTCTTTGCAGCGAGGCTAATTTTCGCGCCCTCGAAGAAAAGGTGATGGAAGAAATGGAAGACATGAATCGAAGGCAGCGTCAGTTTGCGGATAACTTTTCAAAATGCGTCGACCAAGTGCATGGCATGATTGTAAGTATATCTTTCCAGTTGTAATTCTTTTCAAATTTCCTCTTTTCTTGTCGCGACGAGTCCCATGAGCATAATTTACAATCGATCACTGTCAACGATTCGATTCAGGCCGAGGCTCCAGTAGTTGTGATCGATGATGATGGCGGGCCGGCGAATCTGTTGCCAGCCAAGTTGAAAAATCGTGCGGACAAGCTGGTGACGAAGGCGCAGAGTGGAACCGCTGCTGGCGGCGGCGTTGGCGACGCAGATGTCGAAATCGTCGACGTTCACAAGCCGAACGCCGCCCCGCGGCAGCCTTGGGGTCCGACGCAACCATTGCCGCCCCTCGTTTTGGGCGAGCAGTGCTTCGCGCGGCCCAGCAGCAACTCCAGGACGCCATTCCGCAAGGCCGTACTCAAGGCCGAGGTACGGTACTTCTTAAAATGCTTGTTACGCGTCGAACTACGGCGAATATTAGAGGAGTATTGGCGGAGCTTGTCATACAATTATCATTATTGTATTATTACTGCACTTTTACGTTACAAATCGTAGGCGTTCTTGAATTGTGTTTGACGCCTAAGCGTGAATATGATTGCAGACGAATGACAGCTATACTGTGCTTTTCATCGATGACGGCACGGCGTTCGTCGTACCGAAGACGGACGTCGCCTACCGACATGCTTGTCAGTACCTACTCGAGGTCGGAATGCGCGTACTGGCCTATGCCACCGCACTCAACACGCCGAACGGTTGGTACTCGGGAACTGTGGGCGCGCAAGCTACGCACGCCAACAACCACCAATACTTGGTATATACAGCACATTTGCGAATATTCTTCGTCAGCTAAGTTGTGCGAGGACCATAGGCCGCTTAAATCCTGCATCAAGTTCTTTTTCAATCGTTAGTAGTAAACTTTTCATTGCGCTCTTGATTTTTGGCATTAGCCGAGGCTTATGCTTAATTAATGTAGACCTAGATATGCGGCAAATTGTCGACGAACCTATAAATATCATTGACGAAAAGCGATGACGCACGTTTCAGATCTTCTTCGACGCTCAATGTGCGCAGTACGTCAGCATGGACAATGTGAAGTTGATGCGCGTGCAGCCGATCATCAACGGTCGGCTCGAAGGACGCGACGGCTGGCGTCTCGCACCCACCACCACACGCGATTTCCTTCAGCGCTATCTCACAAGGTATCCCGACTGGCCGCTCGTTCGCGTGCGCAGAAGGAAGAATGCTCCCGTTGAACGCATCGGGGTTCGTTCCTTTGTTGATCGCCGAGTCAATCTGTTGTTTACCGCATTTATGCGCAGGTGGAGAAGGACGGCCACTACTACTCGGCGATGGTGCTCGAAGTCGACCGTCAGATGGCGCTGCTTCGCTTTCCCACCGCCAACGTCAATGTTCAGGGCTGCAGCAATTGGCCGTGCGCTCAGCACAAGCACGTCGACGAATGGATCTACCGCGGGTCGACGCGCTTCCGCTCTCTTAACGACCAGCTGGGCAAGAGCTTGAGCGGCGGCGGTCAGAACGAGGCGTTCGCCAGCGCCGCCACCGCCGCCGTCGCCGCGGACGACGGCGCTCGTCGACGCATCGCTCGTCGTCCGATGCATCGACGCCAGTTCGAATTGGCCGGAGCCGCCGATCGCATTTATGCTAATCGCGCGGGCGAAGGCGACGACCAGGACGCGAGTCTGTTTGAGGCGCCGGCGCCACGAGCGCAGACGGCGCGCAAATCGTCGATACGTAGTGACAGCGGTTCGCACGGCGACGTCGAATTTTTGTCGGCGACAGCGAAGAGAGCGTCGGCGTTGGCACTCCAGAAGCAGAATATGCTGCGATTCGTGACCGAATCGCTGCCGCCCCTGGACGTTGTTCGCAGCCGACGTCGTTCGCATCCTCGCTGCGCCATCGGCTGCATCGCCGATTCCGACGACGACCCATATGACGCCAAGTTTAAGGGACAGAGTCCTTACATGGTGCCGTTGCTGCTGAACTGGGAACGACAGGTGGCGGTTTGGTCGAAATCGGCTCGGCGCCGTCTCCACAAAAAGAACGTCTTCTACATCGCTCCGTGCGGGCGTCGACTTCGCAATCTGTCCGAGGTGACGCAATACCTCAAAGTGACGCACAGCAAGCTGACCATCGATCTCTTCACGTTCGATTCGCACATTCGGCCCGATGTCCGCGCGGAAGCGCTCGCCAAGCCGCTGCTCGACGACTACAGCTGCGGCTTCGAGGACGTCCCGATCCCGGTGGTCAACAGCGTCGACGCCGAGCCGGTGGAGCGAATCAAAATTGAGTACGAGCCTCGGCGGTTCCCCGCCCCTGGCGTCGACTTGCGCATCGGCGCCGGCTTCTGTTCCGGTTGTTCTTGCACGGGTCAGTTAACGAGTCGCATCTTGACCTTTTATAATGCGAGTATCGCTGCAGACGACTGCTCGAACGAGGAGACTTGCGAGTGTCGCCAGTTGACCCGAGAAATGATCGTTCGCCTGCACCCCAGTCTGCGCCCCGTGAACCGCGGCTACAAGCACCGCCGACTCGATCCGCCTTCGAACATCTTCTCGGGAATCTTTGAGTGCAACGATGCGTGCGGCTGCTCGAAGAAGCGCTGCTTCAATCGCGTCGTTCAGCAGCCACTGCGCATCCCGCTTCAGGTAAATTCCACTAATACTGGCATCGTTGATAGGATGTTCGTAAGATGGGCGCCTTTTCAGCTGTTCAAAACTGCCGAAAAGGGGTGGGGGATACGCTCGCTAATCGACTTGCCGGCCGGAACGTTCGTTTGCATATACGCCGGCATGATCATGACCGATCTTATGGCGGACAACATGGGTCGCGAGGCCGGCGACGAGTACTTTGCCGATCTCGACCTCATCGAGTCGGTCGTCGGCGATATATTATTGCCAAAGTGCCTAATTCTGTCGGAGTAACGTGAAAGTGAGTATACGCGAATGGTTCTTTTTTAGCCGAGTCGTCGGGCTTCGACATGGCGAAATACTTTGACGGCGACGATCTCTTCATCATTGACGCCAAGACAAAGGGGAACATTGGGCGGTTCATGAACCACAGCTGCAACCCGAACGTGATGGTGCAACACGTGCTCGTTGACACGCACGACCTGCGACTGCCATGGGTCGCTTTCTTCACCAAGACGCGCGTTATGGCTGGCGAGGAAATGTGCTGGGACTACAACTACGAAGTCGGCATGGTCAAGGGTCGACGAATAGACTGCAAGTGTCACGCCCCCAACTGCCGCGGTCGTCTGCTTTAATCGTCGCTGTCTCATTTTTTTCTTTTACTTCCATTCATCGCCACACATTTCATACATGTCACACATATCACACATGTCAGCTACATTTCCAAATGCATCGCTCAGATGTGTGTACTTACGGTAAAATATCGTTTACTGTAAAAGATGATTTGGCATGTTGATCAGAGAGTATTGATCATATGGTAGATGGAGGAATGGCCGACGATGTAATATTTTGCGCCGCCCACTTTGGAATATGGCCAAGATCGAACAGCCACCAAGCCCAAGTATGCGTGAAAAGGACGGTCAGCGGGATGCATATCAGGTTCATGACGAGACCCGCTTTCACCTGAATTTGCCCTTCTTAATCACGCGCATGTAAGCAACTGTCAAACCATGTCCATCACGCGCAGCAGCTTGGAACTGAAGACGATGGCGTTGGGCGGCGTCGCGACGGGCAGCATGAACGCGAACGAGCAGGCCAGCGTGATCGGCAGAACGAAGTACAGCGGATTGACGTGCACGTGGTCCGCCTGTAAACACCCGACTACTACCTGGCACCGCTTATCAAAAAGCCTACCACGCCGCAAATCAGCGGAATGAAGATGGATGCGGTGGCGACGTTGCTGCTAAACTCGGTGAGGAAGGCCACCAGCGCAATGCTAACGGTGACGAACAGCCAGTGGGGCAGCACCGTCATCGAGGTCATCTTGTCGCCGAGCAAATCCGACAAGCCGCTCGACTTGACTCCGGCCGCCATGGCGTATCCGCCGCCCAGCAGGAACATTGTGCTCCACGAGAAGTTCAACTGCATCACTTGCCACGTCATCAACGCGGGTGGACGTTTTCCGGGCTCCATTCGCCATGGATTCTTGCTGGGCAATACGAACAGCAAGCAGGCTATGAACATCGCTGATGTGCCGTCCGTCATGAAACTAAAGCAACGTTAGCCCGTAAACAGCCAATCTTTTTCTCCTACCCATGTTCGAATAGGCTGTTCCATCCGGGTATGACCTCCGGATCGCGAAAGAGCCATAACATGACCAACACAAAGAACAGCACCGATACTAGAATCTCATCGAATCTGAAAAAGGAGGGGGGAGGGGGGTTGAAGGAGGAAAGCGGTAGCGGTTTTGCGTTGTTTTTACCGTAACGGCCCGAGTTGTTTATACTTGTTGCGCAGCATTATTTTCACTCGTTCATCTGCTCTATGAACGTTTCTGAAAAGGTAACAAAATGATTATCTATTAAGTAGCGCGTAAAGTAAAATTCCTGCCGAAATCCGATGGTAAAAGATTGCAGCCAAAGCCAGCTGGCCAGCAGGTAGATGATCATCGGCGGTACGGCGTACATCATCCAAGTGGCGAAGGTGATCTGGTTCTCCGTCTTATACAACCTGAAACCACCCGTTTCATCTCTTTGTGCAAGTTGAGTGACCTGCTGAGTTGACCCGAGAGGACGATGTTCGAGCCGGTGCCGATGAGCGTGCCGGTGCCGCCAATGTTCGCCGAGTAGCAGATGCCGAGCATGAAGCCTTTGTAGATCTTCAGCTCGGGCTCGGAGACCGTGCGCAGGTCTAACTTATACTTCAGCTCTTCTGCCTCTTCTGTCTCTTCATCTTCGCCTCCTCCCTGTTGCTCCTCTAATTCCTTATGATCATCATCAGTCGTCCCCAATTCTATGAACACCATCGACATTTGCAGCGTCTTGTCCGTCTTAAAGGTGTTGAACTGGTGCAGCTCGATAATGACGGCCATGGCAATCGGAACCATCATAGCTGTAGTGGCCGTGTTAGAAAGCCACATGGATAAGAAGCACGTGGACAATTGGAAGCCGAGTAGCAGCCTAAACAACGCGCTGATCGACACAAATGTTCAGCAGGTAGCATACCATCGGGGATTCGATCCGAAAGCAATGAGAATTCGTAGAGCAATGCGTTCGTGTAGAAGACTCTTCTCGATGGCGCAGGCCATAATTAGACTGCCGACGAATACAAAGTTGCTGTCAGTCAAATAGTTGGTGGCGACGTCGGAGCCGGACAGAATGCCAAACGCCGGGTACAAAACCAGGGGAATTAACGCTAAAGTAATGCATTATTATTTCCTTTCTTAAATACTTAAGAACACATTTTCCTCATCCCAATTAACAGAATTTAAGCCTTACTAATTCAAGGGAAGTCACCATTTAGCGCAATATTTTATGCTATGTGCTTTCACAAGTTTCCTTAATCGAGATGTTTGAAAAAGATCTATTTAATAGTAACTCCGTAGTTACTAGTCGGTTCATAGTTGGAACAATAATTACGTAAAAAAATGAGAAAGGAAAGAGTGAAGAACGTGCCTGTGACCGCAAGAGGTATTGCTTCAGTCATCCAGTAGATAGCCATAAGCATGACGACATAGCCGCAAAATATTTCCTAAAATGTCACTCTGTGCGCCGTCATAGTGGATGATTGACGTACTTTCAGTGGATAGAATACGGGCAGCGGTGAGAGCAAGATCGGCGTTAGGAATATCACCGATTGCCGCCAGTGCATGTGGATGAAGCGAAAAATGCTGGCTATCGTCGATGGCATGTCTGCGGTAGCAAGCCTACGACGCGACCAGGCGCGTACAACAGCACAGCGAACAATACAGTACGGAACGGTTGTTTTGCTAAATTGGGAATCTCAAGAGCACGAGGGGGCCTGTTGTTATCAGCCGAAGTAGCCACAGCTCGATAGGTTTGATACCGGGCCAGAGGCGACTGCTGACAACGGCCGTTCTGTAACAGGTGCAGAGACAGACGAGGCGATCGCTGCTCGCCTCGGCAACTGCTGCGGGCCGCCCGTCTCGTCGACATCCGGTTCGTCGTCTGGTCACTGCATTGGTTGCCGACGACCGGTCGTCGAATTGCGGGGAGGCCAAAGTGCGACACAGAGCAGTCGGCATGGGCGAAAGTGCCGATTGTGGCGCGCGTGGAGTAGGCGGCGGCGGCAAACAGCGGCCAGCGTGTCGCATCTCGACAGTCGGAAGGAGTCGGACCGACGGGGCGAGTAATCCGGCCGATCAACAGCGCTTCCCTTCCGCTACGAGTGCGCCAAGGGCCGATTGCGCTGCGGACTGCAGTGGCATGCCTTGGCCCCTCTCTCATCAGGGCGAGTCCTTGGCATTTGTCAAGCGTCGTCAGTGGCCGGGGTCGCTGCCGCGCGCGCCCGTTGGCGTATTACTGGCCTAGATTGTCGACGAGCGAACCAGTCGGTCGGCGTGTCGCAGCCAAGAGTGAACGAACGCGCCGTCGCCGCCTCTGCGCGTCCGTCCGTCCCGCCGTAGATGTCATCTGCGCGCCGCCGTCGACCCAACGTCGCTTGCAGTCGTCGGCTGGTCCCAGTCGCGCGATTTATGTGACTCCCGACCGTGAGCATGGTTGTACCGCTGTGTCGTTGTCGCGTACTATACGTGGGCAGCGCCGTGCCTACAGTTACGAAGGACGGTCTACAGGGCATCCAGGAGCCCCTTCGCGAGCGCTACCCTATAGATGATACCGCCGACACGAAGGGCATCGACTCATGGCTGTCGGTGTGGTCGAACGGCTTGCTGCTCGAGTACATCGAGGGAGAGAAGAAGAGCGAAACGGCCTTCTTCCCTATCCAGTCGCTGCACTACTGCGCTGCCGTTCGCTATGTCAACGTGAGCGGTTACTCTGTGGAGGGTGGCGGCGAGCGCTTCCTGCCGCTCGATTCGCCCTTCGCCAATCTGCCCGATTCGCCGCATCCGCCCATCTTCGCCGCCATATTTCGGCGCACAACCGGCGTCAAAGTGCTCGAGTGCCATGCTTTCATTTCGACTAACGCCAAGGCCGCCAACGCACTCGTCCGATGTTGTTTTCACGCCTACGCCGATTCCATCTACCTCAAGATGGAAGACACCAAAATTCCCGGCCTAAAGGCAATCAAGGAAGGGGAAGCTTCGAGAAGCAACAGTCCGCAGTCCGACGCCGGAGACGAGGGCAACGGGTTCGTCGCTCCTCCTCTACAATGATCCGTCATCTTCATGTTAATGTGAACGAATTTCAGTTTCGAAGAAGATCAGCACAGCGACAAAGAAATTATTAGATGGTCGGATCGCGCGATCGGCAAGCAGACCTGGCAACGAAGACAACAATCGGGCGACTATGACACGGCTAGCATATCTTCTTCGCTCGCGGGTCGCTACAAGAAGAAGGAGCCGCGATCCGCCGGTTCGCGCACTCACAGCGAACTCGGTGAGCCGATCCCGATCATTGCCGAAAATAACTGTATATTGTTCGTAGGTGGTGCCAAGGGCGCCATGGTGCCGTTCATCAACGGACGGGACTCGCGCAACATGTACCGCAGGTCGGGAAGCGAGGCCGACTTACGCGAAGGCTACGGACCGCCGTTCCCTATGGGCCCGCCCATGCCTGGAATGCCGATGGGCCCGCCCCATATGATGGGCGGACCGCCAATGGGTCCGCCGATGGGTCCACCAATGGGTCCGTCGCCGTTCGGTCCGCCGCCGCACATGATGCCGCCGCCGCCCGGTATGTTCGGACCACCGCACGGTCCGCCCTTCTTCGGACCGCCGCCGCCGGGCATGCTTCGACCGCCGATGGTAGGATAGGCACCCAGCGTTTAATTGCTAACTGCGAATGCCTCTATAGGGTCCTGGTTTCGGACCATTCGGACCGCCGCCACCCGGCCCTCCGTTCTTCGGGCCGCCGCCGCCGGGAATGTTCGGACCGTTCGGACCGCCGCCGCCGCCGGGACGGCCGCACTCGCCCGACGGCGGGCCTATCATAACTGGTGAGTATTCATAATTCTGCGCATTAAATTCCGCCCAAATCATCTCTTTGAAGTAGTCATGGGTTTAGAGCGTTTTTATTTACATCCCACAAGGATAATAAATAATGAAATTGGCGCGTTGCAATGGGCAATTTATTGAAACGTTCGCGTTGAATGCAGGTCCCGAGTCGGTGTACGGAACAATGCCGCGCAGTGGCCGAGTGGGAGCGTTCGAAGAGCCCATCTACATGCCGGGCAACATGCCAATGCCTCCCCACCCGCACATGATTCCGCCGCAGGCCAGTTACCACCCGGCGTCGTTCCCCTCGGACCAGTACGACGCCTACTACGACAGTTACAAGCGCCATCGGTCGCCGCGCAGCAAACGCAAGGTCAGTGTTACGTGTCAGTGTTTCGAAGCGGCGAGGCGAATGTTTCGCGAACGATCTGATTGAAAACGAATTATGCGCAGTGGGAGAGGCGGAACGAGTTGGACACTTTTTCAGCCGCCCAGCACAATGTCGAGCAGTCGGCGAGGCGGGGCTGAGCGGGAGGCGGACGCGTCCAATCAGTTCTGGGACTCGTACGAGTCGGGCATCTACCGCAAGCCGCATCTGAACGAGAAGGCCTTCATCACTTCGATCCAGGGCGAGCGCGGCGGCACTTTGACGCGCGAACAGACCGAAGAAATCATCCGTCCCGAAACACCGCCCGTCGACTACGACGAAGCCGGCGTTCAAGGACGCAATGGACTGAGCACGCGACTCAACGGCGTCCACGTGTCCGACGAAAATTACAGAAGCAGGGAACGCATAATGTACTGAAAGCTGCGCAACTTTTCATCCAAGAAGTGCAAACAATTTCACAATGGTCATATTATTATTATTCTTATTATTCTATTTTGTTATTGCTGCCGCTTTTCGGCGAAACGTCCGCCTTAGAAGTGGTGCCTTGGTGTTGCGACGCGTTATTCCGATGCGTGTGTGGGCGCTTCGGTCGCTTTTGTGCGTGGATGGCGGTGACGGGAGATTGGCGAGATAATGTCGTAGTCTAGATATTGGCGCCGATCGCTGCCAGCGCCCAATTCGCCTCTGCTCTTGCTGTCACTGCTGTCTTTTGCCCTTGATTCCGAGCGTTGCGGGTGCTGCTTGAGCGTCGACGGTGTGGGGAGGGAGGCGGCGACATTGGTGTTGTGCGGCGCCGAGGGACGTCCATCTCAGTGTTTGCTTAGAAGACCCGCCCAAATGTTTGTTCTTCGCCTCAGTTTGCGTACACGTCCGTTTCCCTGTCGTCCGTCGGCCCTTTGGCGGCCGGCGGCCGTCGCTGTTACAAGCGGACAAGCGTCATCATCACTTCTTCTCCTCTATTACGCTCTCCATTTCTTTTACGCCTTGGACGGTAGTACGTCCCGCGTACGCGTTTCAAGGGCGCCATTATTTTTTGTTTACTCTGTCGCGCTCATTCTTCTGCAAACGTGCTGTGAAATCTCCCCTATGTGACATTGGATTTCAAAATCAGCGTGTATGCACAATCGCGCTTATTTATGCAATTTGGCGCTTATATTTTGCGTTTGCAATAATCATATTATCGCAGTGTATTTGGAGCGAGACGGTTCAACTGTAGTTAGTGTACTTCAGTTCCAGCCATATGTACGGCACGAGAGATGCGACAAGCATCGCTGCGCTCGCGTACAATTTCCCTTCGAAGCAGTCGAATAGAAATAAAGAGAAGCTCACCGCGGCGCCCACCGACTTACAGGTGTTGTGCGCGGCGAGAGCGAGATCGACTCGATCGGAAAAGAGCTGGTACGTGACGGCTAAAGTGGCGCTGTGGAGTATCACTGACACGACGCGGAGAAACGCTCACTGCTTACTTTGGACAGCCGCGTTCATCACTGTCGTCATCATTTGCCACGAGCACACGATGACGTACAAAATCGGCTGGTCGTCGCTCATTGGTCTCCACATCCACATAACCGCTACCGATCTATAACCCGCATGGTTAGTTGAAACATCGCTCGCGCGTGCACCGCCGTAAACATTGGCAAAAAATTGCGAGCACCAGACCGTAAACACATGCGCACGCTGTGAAAAATAAGCAATATGACTATCGCAAAAAGAAGTGCAATGTGACTATCGCAAACAAACACACGCATACTTGCATGTTACAAAAAGAAGTGCAATGTGACTATTACAAACATGCACACATGGCGCATTTCTCACCCAAGGCCAACAATAGCGCCGCCATAGACGGTTGTTAAACGACTCGTGTGCTGAAAAACGACGACGAGAAAGACGTTGAGAAAGACGGTGACAGCGCTGGAGACGCCCAATATGTAACCGAGCAGCGATTGCGGCATGATGCACGCGATGAAAGCCTTGCTAACGTCCGCATAAAGAAACGCCTCGCTCCAGCCGAGAAAGACGGTCAGCGGAAGCACCAATCGAAATTTTCTGCTCTAAACGAATCAGCGTATGACTACCGCATACTCGCGTGTGTAAGCGCAAACAGACGAACCACTAGGATATGAAACACTTCCATCCGTGGTCGTGGACGATCGCGATGCAGTGAATCGACATCGCATGTTCGAACAGTCAACTTTCCAAGAGGAAATGACGCGACGAAAACGGCGAAAGTAACGAAGCAGATAAACAGCGACTCGCTGTAGATGGGCACAACAGTCGAGCGAGAGGTCAACCCACTAGTCCACTTGTCCCAGGCTGACTCATGGTCGACGGTCGCCACTTTCGACAACGACGGCCACTGTCTCTGCTCGGGTCGATTGCAAAAGGGACGACCGCCTCTCTCTCTCTCGCATCTGACTGTGTGGCGCGCGACGCAGAAGATATTGCGGTCGCTTCTCGCCCAGGGCCCCACGCTGTCCGACCAGCGGAATAGCTCACTCGAGAAGACAAGCTGTCCGCACAGATCAATCCAATCCCCCGTCGGTAATGCGTTTTCCATGCTTTGAGACGGCTTTGACGCTTCCTCAGTCTTGTCTGTTCCGCCCGCAGGTTATGCGCCTCATCTTTTCTGGCCGTGTTCCTCATCGTTTTATCCTTCTCATGACGCCACATCCATGAGATCTTTTAATGTCTCATGTCGGCTCAACTTTGTCAATAATATAGCATCGTCGACGCGACATTGATTGGTAAATGACTACGGCAACGTTATACGTGCCGATCCCCCCAGCAAAGTACCACTAAAAATATCGCGTTGCAAAAGCATAAAAATGTTTTTCAGTTGTTGAATTTGGTAATTTCGATACGAATTGAGCAGTCCCCCTCAATCGTATAGATACAGTTTAATGCGGCTGATTGAATTAAATCGGGGCCCAAACAGCCTCGATCTGGATGTGACATCTTGGTTGGTTCGGTTCAATGAATTTTTAGGCCGACGCGCGAGACAAATCGACATCGGCTGCGGTGAGTCATCTGATCGGATGTAGTGAACAAACATCAATTGGACAGTTGTTTGAATCATACTTATTACCGCTGACAGAAAGAATAAAGCATCAGTAAGCTCGATGTAGGTACAATGCAACAATACAGTCCCGTTCCCACAGAGGTACACGTCACGCACGATCGTGTCAGAATAAACAAAACGCCCACATTTACACACAATCATTGCAGTCCGGCAGGCACTAGCAAACAAATATGATATACAAGTAAACGAACATTTACACAACATACATATCTTTTTTGTAAACAAACTTCAGTGCACCATTCTGCATCAAGGCGTCGTGTGTATCTGTGTCAGATAGAAGTAGCCGTATTCGGAATATTACGAACAAATCGATGAGATCACAGCATTGCATGTAATACAGAAACTTAAATTTGATTACATGATCAAATCAGTCGTATTATGAATGAAATTGGCCGTTCTTTGAATCAGCAAAGTTACTGCGCGCTAAATACGCTGGTCGCAGATTCGTGATGCTTTTTTCGCTGCTTCTCTATAGACCCATTGTCTGCAATGTGACATTTGGTTCGAATAGGGGAAGGGAGCAAATCACGGTTACACACACCTTACCTCGCTCGAGCTGTCTGCTAACGACGAACCTGGAAGCGGTGGTCGAGCCGCGTTGATTCACGGGATGTGCGGGCGCGGCGGCCGGCCAGCGGTGGGCATTGGAAATTTTGTTGCGCGGCGGCAAATTTTGGTGGCCGATCGAGGGCGTTCGGTTGAGCTCGCCTTTGAGGAAGCGCTCCACCTTGTCGATGCAAGCCTCTTGGTACTCGTGCACCCAACGGACGCCATTGTATCGCGTGATCGGACGGATATCGGACGGAATCTCAATGTCGTTGGTCGGGAATTCAAAGTGCTGATCGAAGATGGGAATGACATTCTTCTGGTGCTCGAACGCGCAGCTCAACTCCTTGTGCACCCAGTCGTCGCAAGCGGTGTCGCCGAGTAGACGATCGAGCGAATTAGGAGTCAGTACGAGAATGAAGTGCTTCGCGGCCTGAATGTTCTTCAGTAGCGACGCGTCAAACTTGCCGGCGTATAATTTGTCGACGTCAATAAACACCTGAAAGTGATGAAATGGCATTGACGAGGAGTGAGTCAGCGCGCGCATACCAATAATACCATCGGGCGATTCTATGAATCGAAAAAATACAAACAGTCTCGTACAGGCGTCCCACGTCACTACCACCAATCCTACCGACGTAACGATCGCGCCCCACGCAGAAGTTCAAAGTACTCGCCTTATAACCACGCAATTGCAGCAACACTTTGATTAAACTGGCGAGTTGATTGCCCGTACTGCGTCGATAGCTGATAAAGACGTCAATCTGCTTGCTTAATATAGCCACTTCGATGTCGTCAATATGTTTGCTGTCTGAACAAAGAGCACATAGTTGAGAGGCTCAGAGGCCATTAGCGACGCCGTTTGACGCCCTACCTTGCAAAGCCTGACGCAACTTGAGTCTGTGGATCGGATTGCTCATGCCGCACACCGACTTCATCATATCGTCCGTCAATGACGGCAGCAGCGATCGGTTTAGGCCCATGCCGAGCATCTGATAACTGTAAACTGAAAGCTCTGGACTGAGAGACATAAGAAATTGGTCGAGCTGCGTCTCGTCCACTGNAGCAGCGATCGGTTTAGGCCCATGCCGAGCATCTGATAACTGTAAACTGAAAGCTCTGGACTGAGAGACATAAGAAATTGGTCGAGCTGCGTTTCGTCCACTGAACCATAGTCGGCGGCAATCTAAGAAAAGAGAGACAGTGGTTGAATTAATTTGCATGAGAAGCATCCGCACCTTTAGGCTCTCCAATTCACGCAGGAAGCGTTTTCTAAGTAGACCCGATTTCATTTCAATGTCGTACTCGAGCTCTTTCTCGGTTACGAGTAATAATAGATCGCCGTCAACCATGTGGCTGGCAAACTGGTCAGCAAACGCCTCAAAGCCGATCTAGAACAAACACATTATAATTGTCGACGGGGATCATTTGTTTATCAACACCAACCTTCTTCACCCAATACTGCACATCCTCGACGCTCCAACAAGGCACTTGCTGAGATAGTTTATATGGAACCTGAACAACATAAAATTAGCCAATATCAACCGACAGCAAAAATAGTACCTCTTCGCCGATTATTGTGAGAGCTTCGCTGGCAAATTTGGCTGCCACCTCGTCGGGACTGCTGGCGACCTCTTTGAGCGCGCTGATAGCACCAATGTTCTGGAATACTTCGAGTTTCTGCTGATCTTTCTTGATAGCGGCTTCCATCGTGAAGTGAAATGCGGCCATGCTTTTGGCCTCGCGACACTGCAATAATTACGCTGTTTGATAATTCGCTAACAACTAAAATGTTACTTTCGAATGCAGCATGGGCATTAGACGTAGTAACCACTCTTTCGGTCGTCCCTGGGAGTGTTTGTAGTCGGCGCCCGCGAAACTCTCGGGTTGGTGAGCGAGCAAGAAGGGCTCGACGAGGGAGAGGGTGCCACTCTTGATGACGGCCGCTTCGATCTCTTTTATGCTGCCGAGCATGCAGATAGCCAGACAGGCGTAGTAGCGCGTAATGTCGTCAGGCTGCGATGCCAGCAGGAAGAGCCAATCGGGTACCTTCTTCTGAATAATCTTCTTCTTACCCTCTGCGCAGCTGTACAATGAAAGGTTGGCCAAAGCCAGCGCGGCGTGACGCAATGTGGTGGGCGTGTCTGTGGCGCGCTTACAGGTGAGAAGAATGTGGTCGAGCACGCCGTATTCGATCAGACGGTATGAAGTTGCCGGAGAGTGCTTGAATAAGCTCTCCATGATTGAGATGGACATTCGCTGATGTTCGGGGTTTTTGCTGAATTTTTCAGCGGTCGCAACCAGTTTCTTCAGATAACCCTTGTTGACGATAAATTCGCGATTGGTGAGAGACATGCACTCTTCGAGCACGCGACCGCACGCGAGACGAACCGACTCGCATGTTTGTGCCTTGATAAACAACGCCAGTAGTTCTTCCAGGTAAGACTGTTCTCGAAGAAAATCGCAGAGTGCGTACGCCAAATCATGGGAAATTTTGGGAAAAACCCAGGCTTTCGTCATAACCTTGGCAACAATGGTGCAGCCCTGAAATAGAGTACTAATTTGCCACCGTCGATTTCATCATGTTACATGAGGGCTGCGCCTCCTAACATTCTGTCAATGCGATAATGTTAATGTGTCAGCGGCAAACGGCGACGTCTAGTCGCCCGCATTTGTTTGAGAGTACTGGAGATTCTGAAGATAAGCGAGTTTCGCTCAACCGTCCCGCACGGAACCGCACCGACTACTGCCTGGTGCGATCTCATTCAAGGTCTCGATTTAGATACAAATTTTTCGTCTCGCCCACCCACGCGTTTTGTCTGGTCTTCCGTTGCGCCTCATCGGCTCACGATTCTGGACAGTAATCCTCTGCGCGAGTGTGTTCACAGTTGTCACGTAGGCACGTGGAAAAACGAAATTTCGCTGCTGTTTGGCTCGCCACCCTCTCTCTCTTCCTCATCGTTCCAATTCAGGTTCGCAATGGTGAAAGTTGGGCTATTAAACCGCTTGTTCACAATGGCGTCCACGATTGCGGTTGCGCGCAATATACGCAGTTACCGAAGCGAGTCGGCCGGCCCCCCTCCCTCCCATTAGTTACATTATGCGAGGCTGAGAAAATTTCGTATTCAGCGAATGACTGTCTGGTCGAAACAGCGAGCTTCCCGGAACGCGCCCCCCCCTCCCGCGCAACCGCCCTCTTTTCGCTGAACTGGTGATAAAGACACGTACTTATTCAGAAAAAAATCCGCAAATAGGTGACGCCCCCACCCTTCTTCTCCCGGATAGAGAAGCAGCGGCAGAGTGACATAACATATCGGCATGGTAACGCACCTCGATGATGGCTTCGTCGCTGCCCTGGGCGATCAGCTGGAAAGCCTTATCGATGAAAGCTTGATACTTGGACAGCTTCGTCTTGAGCGTATGCATCATCAATACTTGCTCCGTCTGCGAATGCTTGGTGTACGGACCGGAAGGGCCGCAAGAGTCTTGAAAAAGAGTCAGACGTGAGCATGAGGCCGAATGCGGCGACGATCGCGAGCATAGCGCGTTCAAAGCCGAAGGGAACGTGGCATTACCATGCATTGGCGACATGGGGATCTCCTCGACGTTCACCGGGTACTCCATCTCGGGCGCCGGCGCAGAGACCGATCCCGTCGTGCTGCCCTCCGAACGTAGACGGCGATACTCGTTGGTCGACTCGCTCCTGCCCGCCCGCTCCCTGTGGCTCGGACACGGCGTCGACATCGACTGGGCCAGACGAACCTCCGCCTGTGTCACATACTGATGAAGCGACTCGGTAGATACGGCGTCCTTCAGCTGAGGCGGCAGATCGACGCTTGGCAGACGCAGTAGAGAATTGTCGTCGATGGCGATTTGGCGAACGGTCATCGCCGTATTGCCCAGCGTAAGCGTGGTCGGTCGGTCGAGACAATCGTCGACCGACAACGCTCGAATAGTGTCCGATGAATGAATCCTCTTGCTACCGCCTGGCGGAGACATACAAACGCTGTTTGTAGACGCGTCGGCGGAGGCGGACGACTCTGAAAGTTGTCGCCCGACGGACAGAGTTGGCGCCCAATCTGGATTGGGCAGTCCGTCGACGCACGCGGACTGCATTTTAGGCGGGGGCGGCGGCAGCGCGATCACCGGACGCGGCGGCAGCGCCGCAGACATAAAGCCACTGTAGCTCTTGACCAGCAGCGGGCAGGCCGGTGGGGAATAGTCCTCGTCTGACCAGGCGTCCGCCGACGGTATCGGCAGCGGCGGAATGATTTCGGTCGCTCGGCTGAATCTACGCAGCCCAACCTTTGTGGTGGGCGGCGCGGGAGAGCGGCGCCACAACTTGTGGTTATCGTCGATCTGCTCGCTGCCGGGGTGCTCCGCGTCGTTATCACCCATTGTGTTTTAGGGTATATAGGCGAAACTAAAGACACGTACAGATAGTGAAATTGATAGGTAAAAAGCGCGTCAATACAAGCGCGCAGGTGCTCTTTGCCTGCGCGATGGTCGATCGCGCGCGGTCGCGCCCATTACTCATCGCGTCGTCGACACAGTGAAAGTGGTGCGCAGTGACGAAACGACCCAACCGGCGACGTCGGGCCGTATTTACTCTAGGATCATAATACTGAAAGAAGGCGATAGACGCGCCCGATGCGCTGTTCCGCAAAGAGAAATTATCTAACAGGCGGAATATTACAAAGAAAAGTGTGTTGATTGCGAAAGCCAGCTACGTCACTAGCGAGCTACAGGGCCAAGCTGTTCGTCAACAGTCACTGTGCGTCCGGGTTGGAAGAAAAGTGGGCGAAGCGAGAACAACGCGCAGAAACAAGTCTTGATACGGCGGCGCGACTGAGCGCAGCGCTCGGCTAACTGTGGCAGGGCGACGGCACGACTGGAGCGGCCGTGTCTGCCAGGGGGGTGAGCGCCGCGCTGCTTTCAAGTAATCAATAGTCAGCCAGTCACTCTCGGCTGATCGCAGCACGCGAAACGTGAAACACCCGTGATACCTCGCTTGCACGTTCCACGACCGGTAGAAGTGCACCGTCACTCTTGAAAGCGCTGCGCGTCAAGAAAACGACAGTCCCACAACCACTCACACAACACCTGGTTTATAAACAAATCGACAGACGACACCGTCTGCAAAAACCCGATCCAGACAGCACTCGTTAGACCTTGACTATGTTCAACGTCAAAGTCCAGCAAACTTAACATCAACTGACGACAAGGAATAGTAAAAAAGGGTGACTTGCACTTCCTGCCTGCCTAGCGCTATATGCAGCGAGTTTACAAAATGCAAAATACCTACTATGAGCACAGCGGCGCGCGATTGTTTAATTCAGCCACCGGTACCGGCGACGCTCCGCTATTCAACGGACATTCGGCTGTGTCTGCTCAAGCTGACGGCTCCTTCGAATGCTCCAGCCGATCGCCAATCACACCGCTTCCACGCGGAATAGCGCCCGCTGGTTCTGTATGTCATCTGACATAAAGCTGTTCGTGCGAACGCATATTTCGTAGCGTCAACATAGCATCAGTGTAGCCGTTGTTTCCTCACACGCATGGCCGAGGTTCTAAGATTCGCCCGGCGAAGCGTGGCCAAAGCCGTCCAGAAGACGGTCTCCGGTACCGGCATCGAAGGACTGCTCGATGAAATTCCCCACTGCGCCGCGCTAACTCAAGTTAACAAATTGTCGATCAAGTTGCAAGATGAGGAGCTCCATCAAGAGGTGGTCAAGAAGCACATTTTGACTGGACATTTCAACTTCTCACCAATCACATTTCTAATTCGAGACGAGCAAGATAAGAAAAGAACGGTGATGACTGCCCGTCTGATATGCAGTCGTGGATTTGTTGTTCAGGCGAACGGCAAGGACGTCATGGAAGTGGGCATTCCGAACAACTCGACGACTTCTCTGGGGAAGATTGTCCATCCCACGGGCGCGACCATATTCAAGGTAACAATTTAAGTGAGATCCCACACCATCAACCAATGCGTCTGAGGCATTCAGGTGGTAGCGACCGAAACGGGAAAATTTCGCGTGCAAAAGGTCAGTTCGCAGAATCCCCGAGCAGTGTACATGACGGTTGAGAAGGAAGCGAAAGCGGCATACCAACTGGCCAGCATGAGCGGACTGCTGTTCGAAGACGGCGTCTACTGGCTGAAGAGCGCAAGCGGTAAAGCGATCGGCAAGATGCGACCCAAGTTTGTGCTCCAGCAGAACACCCTTATCGTGAACTTTGACGACTCGCCCGCCGACGGACAGTCAAGGGCCGTGATGCTCGGAGTGGCCCTTCTGCTCGTCCTCTCCGATGCCTATCCTGAACTGAGTGGTGTTCTTAAGGACAGTATGAGTGCTGCAGAGTTCTGAAAATCGGAGTTCATCAGATGCAAATATTTGTATAAGACAGCACTACCCTGAACCTCTCACCAAAATTTGGATTATTCCGACCTAGCTACTGCCAAAATTTTGGACTTGTGAAGGGAACGTTGTCCATGAACTTTTACTTTGAAGGGGGCGCCTTATATCGATCCCGTTTACAATTATTGTCCAAAGGTTACTTTCAAGCTAGTCATCCAAAAATGTTAATACGATCGTCTGAAGAGTTGATTCAGAAAAGCAGCCTGACAGCTAATGAACTATTTCTGTAATAAGTGTCTTTTCCTTTGCGAGACCGCTGTAAGGTATTTGGCATGCAACTGACCGTCAAACATTGACATACTGTCACATTTGATCGATTGTACATCTCATACAGGTTTTAAAAGATATCCATGCAAGCATTCCATAGTCGTTCAAGCAGCCATGTAAGACATTTTATGACCATTTCGATGGCAAGAACCATACAGCCTAGATACCGTCCTAGTCGTGATAGTCTTGTAAAGACGAAAACGCGAAAACGAGTCCCTTTATCGGTTGATAAACTTAAAGAATATAGATCGATATAATGGGTGCCTCTTGCACATTGATGACTTGCCACGATTCAGCAACTGACAATACTCAATCGGTATGTTGATGACGTGAAGCCGAGGTATGAGCTTGCGCTTTGCAATATTTCCCACGACGACGTCAAATTGCGTCAACTTGCATCAAATGACGATCACATCACTCGGAAAAGTCATTCAACAGTGCCTTTTATAGACTCTTATACCTGATTTAAAGGGATAAGAGGCGATCGACAGCTTTTAATCACTGAAAATATCGAAAGCGAGAGCATCGAGAGCATCCGAGATGAATTTGGAACTTTCTGGAACTTGCTGTCTTAGCTATTCATGATGAAGTGGTTCCTTCAACGATTCACCTGAAATACTGTAAAATGAGAATGTATTTTGGCGTTTTCAGCGAGCGACGACCGCGGTTGCGATTGAGATTTCAAAATCGAAGTCAGAACTGTTGAGATTCGTCATCGATTTGAAAAACGTGACATTGTTATAAAGTAATATAAGATCGTAGTTGAGCAAGTAACGAGTTTCTCTACCTAACGGCAGAGAACTGTATCGAAGTTTTGAAAATCCCTTTCCTCCTCTCTACCAACGAGACAAGAGAAGGCGCCGTTCGGACTTGTTCAGCAGGGAATTTTGTCAAAAAGTATCAGGTGGACAAAGTGGCATTTGGCATATGATGTAAAGAAGAGTCAAAAGTTGGATAAGATAAAAATGAGCAGCTCACTAACATTGGACGCAGAACAAGGTATGTTGTTGTGTTTCTTGTGTGGGCAATTTGTATTGACGTATTCTCTTTTTAGTTGAGCGAAACTTTTTGCGACTCGCTTCTGCGGAGACGCCAAAGCAACTGGAGGCATTTGTGCTGAAGAATTTAGTGAACTGCATCGACTTAGCGTCTAATGCGAATGAGAACGTCAAAACACAGGTGAGTCAATTGCCTAGATGGCTGTCAATGGCAGCGTTGCAAATTGCCCGAAAACTGGCGCTTTAGAGCGGCGACATCTTTCTCATTGAAATTTCTCATTCGCACACTCATTTTGTCCGTGATGAAAGCGTTTCTACCTCGAAATGTTTGCAGGGTGTTGAACTGCTGACGCATTTGAATAAGCGACTGAAGGGCAATGAAGATGTTCAGCTGCCAGTGGAGCAGATCTTGGCCAACTTTCAGAATTATTCATCCGGCAGCTTATCCTCGGTGAGTTTAAGGTTTGTATATGATATGTTAATAGAAACGCTTGTAGAATTTCGCGATGATCTACATCAAAATGGGTTACGGTCGATTAGGGATGAACGACCAGCTGCGCCTTCTGCCGAAGCTCTTGGAGTCATCCAAAGGAAAACCGCGCCGACAGCAGAATGAGTCAGTTGAATAATTTGTATTACGGTTGGATTCGGGCTTTCCCAAATCCTGAAATTGAGATAACACTCTACTGTTTGACTCGTCTCGAAATGCCAATTCTAGTTCCCCGAATCGTATTCAATTTTATATCGCTTGATAGCCCAGTTTGCGCATTCAGATTGTTCGCCGTCAGCGCTCCGGTGTTCTATGAGCTCGCCGGCCGCAAACCAGTGGAATGGCCGGCTTTAAATTTGAACAAAGACGACGCGCTTCGAGCCCAAGTGCTCTCCTTTTTTGCCGACATTCTACTCATACCACCGAGCGGGTAAGGTCTTTTGTCTTCAATAATCTTAATAGTAGTTATGGATTAGTTCGTTAGTGATATAAATCATGCGACAAATAGATTACAGTTATACTACAATCAATCTGATATTGTAATCTAATTATTTGCATAACTAAATCAATTCTTGCGAATGTAGTTCACCACATGCGATCACCACATCTATCTGAGCAGCCGTTTGAATCTAGCTTTCGCCGCCTCCATACGTTCGCGATTTATAGCGTCATCGCTTTCTTAGCCATTTACGCGGGCACGTGTAGTCTGGTGAAATTCGTCGTAGTCGTCGTCGTTGCCGGTGCCGTCGTTGGTGCTGCTGTCGTTGTCGGTGTAGTTGAGCGCATATAGTCAAATGAACGCCAACGCAGCGAGGATGCGGAAGCCGGTGCCTGCAGTGGTCTTGTCGTCGTCGCTGGTGCAGTAGAGCATATGGCCGGAGAGATGGTTCTTGTAGCTGCGGTCGGACTTGCGCGTTTCATAAACATCACTGATGATGACGTATTGGTCAGCTTGGGCTTCGAATTCGCTTAGTCTCGACGGTTAGGCGATTCTTCGGAAGTTCGGATGTTATATGTGCCCACATAGAAGTGGTGTCACATGTGGAGTTAAAAGCAGTACCCCTCGCGCCGGCTAAGACGTGTTGAGGGGGGATCCCGTCGTGGCAAGGAGATAAGCGAAACACAACCGCTCATCAACCGCGCACGAAACAGAACTCCAATCTAATTAATTATATAATTTCTATTCACTTATATTTAGTAAGCAAAATGATTGATAAACCCATGGGACGCTTTATAAGTCAAAGCAAACGTTGCATATTTCGCATATTTAAGCAGTAGTTTTTTCAATCGAACCCTTCACTTTTCGCAATACTTGTGATGACATCTGTGCCTTACAGTGCCGCTGAACACGCCGGCAATGAATCGACGACGGTCCCCTCGGGCATGAGCAAAGAGGGCTTCGATCGCGTTCGAACTCTATCAGTCAACAAGGACGAG